>JAWPEG010064503.1:1383534-1395786 GCA_035771395.1 Myotis vivesi
GCCCTCACTCCGAGCCACGCCCTGCCTGTCTCATTGCCAAACACAGGCGGCAGGGACGGCATCTGAAGCTGCGCGAGGTTAGGCACGTCCGTGGCCGGCGCAGCTCACTGCTCTGGGCATCCGTGCCGTCCGTCTCTCAGCCCCGGCAGCGGCCAGTGGCACACGCGGTGGAGACCATTGTCCGACACCCGCCGCGTGCGGGCTGCTTGGTGCTGACAGTTCGGATGGCTGCATTCTTCCAGATCACACGGTCAGGACAGGCTCTCACCTGGAAACTTCATTTTCATATTTGAAATGCAGACGCCTTCATTTCTCTACAGAAGTTAAATTTCATAGTCCGTTTGGCATCATCATTTTACGCCGAGGTTTTCCTCCCGAGGCCTGGTGTGTATGGGAATTCGAGACATCGGCTGGTGTTTCTCCTCGTGGTGTTAAGAGAATTAATCTAACAGCGTCTGAAATTGGTTAGAGCTGCTTGACAAAAGCCACCCGGGTGTTGAGACGGCAGAATCCTCTCTCTGTTCACGCATCTCCCACCCGGGGCCCCAGGCGGAGTCTTATCATTGTTACTTAATTACTCCTTTTTCTCTCTTTTGTCATCTTTTATTGTTTTCACCACCATTTATCCTGCAACCAGGCATGTGCCCTGACCAGGAATTGAACCGTGACCTCTGGTTCATAGGTCCATGCCCAACCATTGAACCACGCAGTCGGGCCGAGGCAGTCATTCCTGGGAGCGAGAAGGGCCATGATGAGAGAGAATCATGGATCAATGACTTCCTGCACGCCCCACACTGGGGATCGAGCCCGCAACTTGGCAAGTGCCCTGATGAGAAATGAACTGTAACTTCCTGGTTCATGGGTCACACTGGCAGGACCCCGGTTTTTTAAGTGAATAAAGGAGTTGCTGCCTGGCCGGTGAGATGACTGTCCTGGGAGGATCATCCGAATATCGCCAGCTGAGGGCGGGGCCCTTTCCGGCCCGGCTCCCAAATCCACGAGGTGTGGCCGTTTCTTTGGGGTTTAAAGACCTCTGTCCCCGTGAAGTGCCCCGCAAACACTCGAGGGAGTGATTGAACTTACGCAGTGTTCAGGAACCTGCCCCCAGAAAGATGGCCTTTGTATCCAATGTGCTTTTCAGTGAATGGGCGATAGTGGGCCAGGCCTCTAACATGAAACCCCATCTCAGCTGCGGGTAAGTTAGCAAACAGGGGACAAAGGCACAGGGAGACTCAGTGTGTCTTCCTGGCACCTTCTAAGAATGTCATCCTTTGGGAGGGGATAATGTCCATGAAGCATTTTATTTTCACCAGCAGGGCCCGGTGTATGCCTGGTTTCCAAATTAATATTGAAGAGAGAAACTCATTTTCAGAATTGCCTCCCTCTTCGTTTTCAAAACATCACTTAGATGTTTTCTTACGTATTAATTTAAACATCTAAAGAACTTTTCAGAAAACCTCTTGCATATCTATTTGTGAGCCCCCAAATTGTATGGTTTATGCATAAGAAAAAGTTAACAGTATTTGTAATTATTAAATCAAAGTACTATTTTTTCTTCTTACTCTATTTTTATTATTACACAGCTTGTGTTTTTTTTTCTTTCTTTTCTTTTCTTTCTTTCTTTGTTGTTTTTTTGTTGTTGTTGTTGCTGTTGTTAATCCTCACCTGAGGATATTTTCCCATGGATTTTTAGAGAAAGTGGAAGGGAGGGAGAGAGACACAGAGAAAGCAACATTGATGTGAGAGAGACGCATCGATTGGTTGCCTCCCGCATGTGCCCTAAACAGGGCCAGGATGGAACCTGCAACCCAGGTACATGCCCTTGACCAGAATCCAATCCGGGACCCTTTAGTCCAAGGGCCAAGGCTCTATCCACTGAGCAAACCTGGCAAGGGCCCCAGCTTCTTTCTTAAAGGGAATAGAGGTTTGGACAATCCCTGGTACTCTGTGTGTGGCTGATGGGTGCTTTCTGGGCAACTGGGACGTTGGGCAGCACGAGGGCAGAGGGGGGGCCTCTGGGCCAGGGGCATCTCACTCCGGAGTGTGGGCGTGGGGTTAGGGCGCAGGTGACATGACAGGCAGGACTGGGAGGTGAGGGCAGGACAGGGCCACAGCTTACCCAGGTCCCGCCCGGTTCTCTGAGGACGGCATTAGCGACCTCGAGCCAGCGGGGCCCGGTGTATGCCTGGTTTCCAAATTAATATTGAAGAGAGAAACACTCATTTTCAGAATTGCCTCCCTCTTCATTTTCAAATTGTTACCTAAATAGGCTCCAAACGTGTGGCTTTTGAGCAAACGTGTTGGTCATTCAGATGCCTGGTTCTGAGCAGCGTGTCCCCGGGGGGGAACGAGGCTGCTATTTATAACTGAGTCCACGCGGCCATGCGAGGGCGCGGGTGAGGGTCCATGGCTCTTATCATCCCTGGCACCTGTACCAGTTTGGAAACTGGTGACGGACAAGTTGTCTGGGAAGATTCCCAGAGGAGGGGCCGCGGCAGCTGAGAGCATGATTGTGTGGCAGGGATGCCACGCTGAAGCCAGGAAGGAAGGCGGGTGCCCACGTCACGGCGGGCAGAGCAGGGCCGGCTGCTGAGATTAGCTGACCCACTTACAGCCCTCTCCCTGTTCCTGGAGCACATGGCCCGCGGCACAGTGGGGCCCACGTGCCCAGGGCAGCAGCTTCCAGAGGACTCCTTCACTCTCAGGAGCCAAGTGCAGGGTCAGAAACATCTGTTTCCATAAGATCACCCCTCAGAGCCTCTCAGAACAGCCTGAAGGCACATTCCCCCTCAGCACACACCCGGTGGTGGTTTTATTGGCCCCAGGCGGAGTCTTATCTTTGTTACTTAATTACTCCTTTTTCTCTCTTTTGTCATCTTTTACTGTTTTCATCACCATTTATCCTGCAACCTGGCATGTGCCCTGACCAGGAATCGAACCCTGACCTCTGGTTCATAGGTCACGCTCAACCACTGAGGCATGCAGTTGGGCCGAGGCAGTCATTCCTGGGAGTGAGAAGGGCCATAAACTTACACTTACTTCTGTCCAGTGCCTGTTGGTCATTCACTCTGTGCTGCCTCTCGGGGATGTGGCATTTTCAGGACCCTCGCGGGACGCAGTGAGATGTGGCCAGACTGTCCCTGTTATTCTTCTAACTGGCGCTGCTCTCAGACGGTGTGGAGCGGGGCTGTCCAGGCTGGGCGACTGATAGAGGCTGAGCTGGAATCCCTCTCACCTCCCTCTGTTTAAATAGCCCCTGGCTTCCTCCTCCATGTTTATTTACCTGAGACAAGGTATGAATAAAGCTCTAGGAATAGACTGAAAGTATGTCTCCCTACATCCATAGGTAGGTGGGTAGGTAGATAGATAGACAGGTAGGTGGATAGGTAGATGGATGACAGCTAAGTGGGTAGGTAGATGGATGACAGCTAGGTGGTTAGATAGATGGATGACAGTTAGGTGGGTAGGTTAGATGGATGACAGCTAGGTGGGTAGGTAGATGGATGACAGTTAGGTGGGTAGGTAGATGGATGACAGGTGGGTAGGTAGACAGCGAGAGGGGTAGGTAGAGGGATGACAGCTAGGTGGGTGGGTAGACAACGAGGTGGGTAGGTAGATTGATGACAGCTAGCTAGGTGAATAGGTAGACAGCTAGGTGGATAGACAGCTAGATGGATAGGTAGACAGCTAGATGGATAGGTAGACAGCGAGGTGGATAGGTAGGTGGATGACAGCTAGGTGGATAGGTAGACAGCTAGGTGGATAGATAGCTAGATGGGTAGGTAGGTGGATGACAGCTAGGTGGATAGGTAGACAACTAGGTGGATAGACAGCCAAGAGGATAGGTAGACAGCTAGGTGGATAGACAGCTAGATGGATAGGTAGACAGCTAGATGGATAGGTAGACAGCGAGGTGGGTAGGTAGGTGGATGACAGCTAGGTGGATAGGTAGACAATTAGGTGGATAGACAGCCAAGAGGATAGGTAGACAGCTAGGTGGATAGACAGCTAGATGGATAGGTAGACAGCTAGATGGATAGGTAGACAGCTAGATGGATAGGTAGACAGCGAGGTGGGTAGGTAGATTGATGACAGCTAGGTGGATAGGTAGACAGCTAGATGGGTAGACAGCTAGATGGATAGGTAGACAGCTAGGTGGATAGGTAGACAGCTAGGTGGATAGACAGCTAGATGGATAGGTAGACAGCAAGGTGGGTAGGTAGGTGGATGACAGCTAGGTGGCTAGGAGACAGCTAGGTGGATAGGTAGACAGCTAGGTAGGTAGGTAGATGGATGACAGCTAGGTGGGTAGGTAGATGGATGATAGCTAGGTGGATAGGTAAGCAGCTAGGTGGATAGACAGCTAGATGGATAGGTAGACAGCTAGGTGGATAGGTAGACAGCGAGGTGGGTAGGTAGATGGATGACAGCCACTCTTAACCTTCAGCGTAGATCACTCGATACATAAAGCGGTGCCTGAGGAGCCGCCTGTTGATGGGTGCTTACAGAGGAAGTGCTCTTTGCTGACAGAAAGTGTTTTTAAGGATCTTTCATTGGCTTAAATTGAATTTGAGTGTCATTAATAGTGCCGAGTGCTAATTATGCTTTCAAGTGGTTAAAATAAAAGGCTTCCGTCTCCAGTTATTCCTTCAGTGAGTATCTATCGATTGAGTGCCAGCCGCGCGTCTCCTCCATGCTGGGTCCTGGGCCTGTGGCAGGGACCAGGACAGATAAGCTCCCCATGCTCCGGGAGTCACGGCCCCGTGTTGGGGGAAGGCATCATAGAGCAAACACGTCAGGGCAGCGTGTCCTCCAATAGCATCATTTCTTTCAATGTCATTTCCTTACAATGTTATGAGACGCAGGAGGGACTAACCCTCGTTGCTCTCGGTGAGCCCGTGGTAAGACCGACTTTGTTGTACATCCTTGTGCTGAGAGTCACAGAACCTCTCTATGATGTCGGTGAGGACTCACCATATAGAGTATAGCGGATGGCGGTCAGTGTGCTGACGTACAGTAAACCTGGGTAAATAAAGGTTAAGGGAGATAAAGTCGAGGGGAGGGAGCACCCGGGCTTGGGGGTCCTAGCGTTTGTGTGCGGTGACAGCAGAGACCTGGGTAACAAGGCAGCCCTGAAGGAGAGATGGGAGAGGTGAGGGCAGCTGGGCAGATGGTGGAGGGAGGTGCACCAGGAGGAGGGGCAGAGGTACCAGGGCCCAGTGACGACGTGCTCAGCAAGCCCAAGGAGGCGGTGCCTGCCACACAGGATGAGAGGGAGGCACAGATCAAGGTGACCTCTGACAAGTGGGGAAGGTTGAGCCCATTGGCCACGAGCAAATGTAAGGGTCTCGGCTTCTGCTCGAGGTAACACAGGAACCCTTTTAGGCATTTGGAAGGAAGCGTGGCATTATCTAGCTTATACCTCACAGGGAGCACAGGAGTTTTGTTGATAATACACAAGACAGGGCAGAAGGAGGCAGGCAAAGCTAGAAAGACCAGCAGGGAAGCTCTTGAAACGAGACAGCACTGGGTGCGGGTGCTGGGATGGTGGGAAAGGCCATATGACGGATGTATTCTGAAGTAGAACTCATGTGATTTTCCAGGGGGTGAGCTGTAGGATGGAATGAGCCAAGACTGACTCCAAGGTCTGTGGTCCAAGTGAAGGATGAAGCCACATTGGGGCCAGCACAGTGGATGGAGAGGTGGGAGCAGCTTGGGGTTGGGGCAGGAAGATGAGAAGTTGGCGGAGATTCTCAGCTATTCAGAAGGAGGTGTGAGTGGTCTGTGAGACACACGAGTTTCAGGCTCAGGGCAGATGTCAGGATTGGAGGAGCCATAAGATATTCAGTACCATGAGGAGGACAGAGGGACTCCCTTTTCTCTGTGGGTCACGATGGCTGGTCTTTTCATGGAGTCTCCAATGTCCTCTCCATGTGTAGCTGATGACTCGTCACTTTTTGTCATCAGTGGGCAGCTCTTCATGTCCCCACCTGTTGCCCGGGGAAGTGGGCTTCACAACGTCACGAGAAAAAGAATTTTCTGAGACTGTCATGAGAGGATGACATATGGTAAAAAGTTCGTTTCTGTGTATTTAAACCCCTGAGTTCCTGCTGCAGACTTTTTGCAGCAAGGGTTCAGGAATCTGGAGAAGGGGCTGCGACATAAATGAATACACTAGATAAGAAATATAAATTTGGAAGGCATGGGGCACCAGGCGGAGGCTCACCTTCTTGTGGAGTGGCTCTCTGACTTTTCCACCCCCTTTGGTTTTATCTACTAGAATATACATATGCCCGTTAGCAAAGCAAACACACGTCAATGGTAAGATTTGGTAAACAATAAAGGATTATCAGGTTAGGGGAATTGCCTTCAGCTGTTCAGCCAGCAGCAGATAATAATATGCAGATTTTCAGCCCTGCTGAATATCGAAGTCCATCAGCCTTCTGATGGAATTCTTGCATTTATTATGCTAACTACTGTTGGTCTTTGCCTCCAGCAAGTTCCAAGGTCCCATTTCCCTCCATCCCAGCAAGAAAGAAGGCCGGTTTGCTTTCAGTAGATCCATTGCCCAGAGTTGTGCTCCATGTTCCACAGTCTCATCTGGCACCCGGCTGGCTTAGCCTGTGTCTCCTCCTCCCCCACCCCCCGTCCATCAGTTCATTGGAGTGGGGTCTGCAGGGCCGCATGGCTTGGAGAGAACATGGCAGAAGCAAAGAAGCAGAAACAAGGGAGCCCTAAGAGCTCAGAGTGGGCCCTTTGCCTGGGGGATTATGCAGCCCCACATTCTCACCCACTTGCATTGGCTCCACCCCCTCTGACCAATGAGTTCTATTTCCAGATTTGACTGACAGGCACCTTCCCTAAGTCAGCCAAGCTTCACTGCGCATGTTCCGTCTCCCCCTTTGTGGTACGGCTTCCCCCGGTGATCTGTGGGAACAGGCTGGTGGTTCCAGGGGTGTGCAGAGTTGCAGCTTCCTGGTGAAGGTGCCCAGACGACATGCTCCTTCCTGTTATTAATAACCAGCTCATCCCCACGGCATCTCCATGTTAGTGCAGTGATGGTGGTTTTGCTCTCGGACGTCCACAGTCAGCCCTTTCATGAGACACATCACGTGTGTTGAGAGTAACTACAGGTGTGCAAGCGGTGAGAACAGACGGGTCAAGGCCAGCAGCCCAGACAGAGAGGGAAGCCTCAGTCTCCCCGGGTTCCAACCAGCGAAGCCGAATTGAGTCCCAGCTTCAGTTCTTTCTTAGGTCTCTTCTTCTTGCCCCGTCATAGTCTGTTCCAACCACAGCACAGTCAGTGCTTGTGAGGAAGGGGTGGCTGCCTTTCTGTCATGATCAAGTCTTGCTTATCCGTGTGTCAGCTTCTCATCATGTAAGATTATCTCCTAAAACGTAGTCGATATAATAGGATCACAGGATGTGTGTGGGGGAGGCATCTGGCTCAATTGCTGTCATTTAGGTGTGGACACAGGTTACACATCGAAAAAACATCCAGCAAGATTACGGCATCATTTGACCACCGAGACGGTGTGTAATAAGGCCGGTGCTTTTATTGATAGATTTTAATATGTTTGAAAAGTAGGCTTTTGGACCTTCTCTAATATTTCATTACATGCAGGTCATATTGGAAAAGGGTCTTTTATTTTTTTTTTAAGTTCGCTCCAAGATTAATATTAAATTTGAGGTCTAGATTCAAGTTGCAGAAAAATGCCTAAATCAGAGAAAATGTTGAAAGACTGTGGTGCGAGCATACCGTTGCCTGGGAGATATTTGCTGAGACTGAAGGTTGTTTGTAACCGATGTTCCTACGACTTTCCTGCCTAGTCCCCGAGGGAGAGGCGGTGCCCAAGGGGAAGGGAGGAAACGGCGTTTTCCATGTAACCCTCCCAGCTCTGAGCTGCGTGACCTTGGCAGCCCGTGTCGGAGAAAATGAACGTACAGAGAACATGCCAAGCACAGGCCTGGGCACGCGGCCCAGCTGTTCGTAGATGTGGCCTTTTCGATAGAAGCATGCCAACACCGGACAGAGCAGATGATGTGGGTCCCCCACAGTCACTCCGTGACATAAGACAAGCGAGCAGCAGCGTTCTCAGGGCCGCCTTGGGGAAAGCTGTAAACATGGTGGGTCCTGTCCGGGTGAAGATGTACAAACGGTCAACCTTCCTCTGGACCGAGTTTCCGGCACGTGCCACAGCCACGCGTCCCCGTGCGGTCAGCGTGGGGCTGCCTAGAGGGGAAACTGCTGTAGGAAAAGTCATTAAAATCTCCTCCAGGATCTAGATGAACTGCCAAACCTATGTCTGTCCTCAGAGACCAAAGGAGGAAGAAATCAGATGACTCCCAGCTGCCTTTTCAGTGGCCCCCGATTCTCCAGCCGCTGGGCTGTTTAAGGCCCTTCTCCCCCTCACAACAGTGGTGCCCAGGCATGCACACCGTCGTGTGAAAAGTCCCCTGTCACAACCATTCATCGTTCTGCTTGGTAACAATTGTTGGTTTGGAAAGGAAGATTTCAGGACGGATGTAGGTTATACTACTTTAGAGAAAGGAAGAATATGGGAAATTGCAAAGTAAAAGGAAGTTCGCTTCTCTAACCATAGTGAAATATATATACACATGGTGCAAAAATAAGTGAATAGGTATTTAATTCATGAATCTATATAGATTTATTTTTAAATGTGCTTATATTTTTAATTTGTCAGTTTGTAGAAAATATATAAAATTGATATATTTAACTTATAAATCTATAAAAATATATCCTATATAATAAAAGGCTAATATCCAAATCGACCGAATAGCAGAACGACTGGTCGCTATGATGTGCACTGACCACCAGGGGGCAGACGCTCAACACAGGAGCTGCCCCCTGGTGGTCAGTGCGCTCCCACGGGGGGAGCGCCGCTCAGCCAGAAGCCGAGCTCATGGCTGGGGAGCTCAGCTGCTGTGGTGGCAGCCTCTCCCGCCTCTGCAGCAGCACTAAGGATATCTGACTGACGGTTTAGGCCCGCTCCCACCTAAGCCGTCAGTCGGACATCCCCCGAGGGCTCCCGGACTGCGAGAGGGTGCAGGCTGGGCTGAGGGACCACCGCCCCCACCCCACAAATGCACACATTTCATGCATTTATGTATTAGTTTATTATTTATGTATTATTTATGTATTATTTTTATGTTCATTATTTATGTATTAGTTTAATACATAAATACACACATATATGTGTATTTAGCTAAACATATATAACTAAATAAAGGCATATATAGAGTATCCTCAAAAAGGTATATAAACACTTTGAATAATGATAAAGGCAGTGTTTATTAAAATATATTTTATTTTCAAAATTGAGCTCTCAGCTGTTACAGTGCGTGTGCATTTTCGGGAGGACACCCTGTATATATACATTGTTTCTGCTGCTGACGATTGTTTGCCCTCGCGTACTCATACTCTTCAAATACTTCAAGAAAAATATACAATTTTTCAAAATATTAATAACTGAAGCTGCTATGTGCACCTAACATAGGAATATGCCACATAAAACTCTCTTCATGATGATGACAGTGACATAAACATTGCTCCTTAGTTGGTGGTGACGGGGAGGCAGGGCGTGGATGCTGGTGGTGATGCAGGGTGAGCATGGCTTCCGCAGCAGCAGCTCCCCCCACCGCCCCCCCTCTCCCCCGTTAGGAGCAGGCCCCTGAGAGGGGCTGCCTGGCCTCAGTGGCTGTGACAGCATTCCTGGCTCTGTGGCTCCCTCCTGTGGTGGGGCAGTGTGTTGTCATCCTCACGTGTGATGAGGGGGTGCTGGGAGGAGAGAGAGGGACAAGGCTGGGAGCAGAGGGAGGGCGCCAGCCGGTTCCCTTCAGGTGATGCAAGCGGCCCTGGTGAAGGCAGAGGCTCCTGTGGAGAGGACCTGAGTGCAGGCAGGAGCCTGGGAAGGCGGTGGGAGTGCTGAGGCTGGGCTTTGAACAACGAAAGAGAGCTCGGACCCTAGCTGGTGTGGCTCAGTGGATAGAGCGTCGGCCTATAGCCTGAGGGGTGACCCACACACAGGAGCGGGGTCACCCACACATAGGAGCAGGGCCTACCCCTCTGCAGCCCCCCTGGACCCTGGGCCTCAGCGCAGAGGGCAGCAGAGGCTGAGCCTGGCCTCGGGCTGGGAGTAATCGCAGAGCACGGTGTGTAGCTACCCAGGATTCCTGTGGATGCCATCCATCCCCTCCCCTCTCCACGCCCAGGCAGGGCACCCCCACACTGAGGCAGGGAGGGATGGGCAGGGATGGAGGGCAGACAGATCCATGAGGGGAAAGGGAGGGGGTGGCAGGGGCAGGGCTGTGGCCCTGGGAACCCCCCACTACCTCCTGCCCCCCCCCCCCCGGAAGCAGGGCCAGGCTGGAAGCTCTGCCCGCAGAAGGCCCGGTGAGGCTGAAACCGGTGGAGTGGCCCCTGAGGTGCCTTTGGCGGGAGCCTGGAGTCACTCCTGTTTAGTGGCTTCCTCGCTGCTGCCTGGGCAGCCCAGTGAGGTCCAGGGAACACAGTCCTGGTCCGGAGGTGTCACCTTGCCCTGCATCCCAGTTACTACCCGGAAGGTTTTTATTGCGTCTCAAAAGGAATGATTATTCTCTTAATAGAGGCAGTTTTCCCTGGTTGTCAAACGAGGCAGTTAATTTTTTGAATTAGAATAGATTTTTGTTTTGGTTCATTATTACAAAGCAGTGTGGGCCTAGAGGACATGGGAAATGCAAATAAGAAACAAGATATTTAACAAAAACCTCCCATTATGCAATGATAAACGCTTGCAGTTAACAGACGGGGTAAGGCTGGCTTCTTTATGTGCGTGTCATATTTTTTCATCGATGACAAAACACTGTCTAACTGTTTCTGTTGGGTCTTGCTTTTTATTTGATCTATTGTGAATATTATTCTATGTGGACCAACATTCTTTTAAATACACTTTACTGGCTGAACAGTTTTCCATTGTGTAGCTGGATCCCAGTTAATTGAATCCGTTTTCTTTGGTTGGGAGCTTGGAGTATTTCCAGGTCTCTGATGTTATTCTACTGAAATGGTTATAAATAGCATTATAGCGAGCACCGTTTAAACAAGTTGTCTTAGTTATTTCTTTTTAAAAAATATATCTTCTTATTGATTTCAGAGAGGAAGGGAGAGAGAGAGAAAGAGAAACATCAATGATGAGAGAACATTGATGGGCTGCCTCCTGCACGCCCCCTACTGGGGAAATCGAGCCTGCTACCCGGCTGTGCGCCCTGCCCGGGAATGGAACCATGACCTCCACATGGGCCAGGCCTAATGATTTCCTTAGGATAAACCCTGAGATGTAGAATTTATGAGTCAAAAGTCAAGAAAGACATGTTTGAAGGTAACAGAATCCACACCAAATTGTCCAGCATCTGCTGCCCGTTAAATGATGAGTCCCTCCTCTCTCTCAGGAGCATTATTTGATGGCCCTCTTTCTGTTAGTGTGCACTGAACATGGTGTTGGTTTTGTATGTTTAGTTCCTTTTCGTGATGGTTTAGTCCTTGTCAGCTGTATTACTGTGTGAGCAACTCTCTGGGGCCTCCCCCCTGTAAAACAGAATATAAAATACACTTAAATAGTTACATGCATTTCATTACATGTTATGTATCACATGCTGTGTCACAGGCGTGTCCTGTGTTACGTGTGCTCCAGCTGCCTGGACTCGCTCAGACCTCCTGCTCTGGGGGCCCGGCTTTGGGTGCTGTGCCCCGTGCCCGGGCAGAGCCGTGGGAAGGAGGGCACGGGGCCCAGGCTGTGCGGGTCTGGGGGCTCCGGTCCTGCTTCGCCTCAGGATGCCCGCTCTCACCTCCTTCTGCCAGGAGGTCCCGCCACGTTAGGTCCCTGGCTGACCTTAGTGAGCATCCGGCCCCTCAGTGCGTCCGCCCGGCCCAGGACAGGACATTCGCCGGACGGCAGGGCCCCTCCATGCAGAAGCAGGAAACCCCTGCGTTTTCATCCCTGTTTCATCAGCTCCTTTGCCCTGTGGCTGGGGAGTGAATGAGATGCCGGCTGGGACCCTGGCTCTATTATTAGCAACTCATAGTTTCTCCATCTGTGGGAGGAACAGACACTGCCAGGCCCCCCCCCCCCCCCGCCCCTGGGGTCTGCGTGGGGATTCATGAGTCATAGGGAGGAAGCAAATGGAGAGTCTGAAAGGCAATTTACTCGGCAAAGTGATTACCCATCTCACTTGCGTGTGCGTTTTCGGAGCGTCAGG
>JAWPEG010064503.1:1399826-1412036 GCA_035771395.1 Myotis vivesi
CTCCGCCCGCACACACCCACACCTCCATCTGTACACACCCACCCCTCCATCTGCACCCATCCACCCCTCAACCCACACCCACCCCTCCGCCCGCACACACCCACACCTCCATCTGTACACACCCACCCCTCCGCCCGCACACCAGGGTCAGCTCAGGATGTGGGTGGGACCCATGGAGGACAGGCTCGGGCTCGCGTACAAACCGTGGGCCGTCACCTCTGCCGAGGTCGTTGGTGCTGACCTGTCCCAGCGAATTCTTATTTTCTGTTTGGTGTGAGGAGCGAGGACACGTCTCAGGGTGGTTTGAAGACACTAAAGTGCGTGCTCCCCTCAGAGCGTTTGCTGCCGGGCGACTGAGCTGCCGCTCCGCAGGCCACTGCTCACCTCAGAGCCTCCCGAGAACTGTCTGCTTTCCCTCCGCCAGGAAGACACGGGGAGGGGAGTGTTCCCATCAATTTTATTCATTTCAGAGGGAGAGAGAGAGAAACATCAATGATGAGAATCAGGGACCAGCTGCCCCGCACACCCCACAGGGGGGATGGAGCCTGCAACCCGGGCCTGTGCCCTGACCGGGAGTCGAACTGTGACCTCCTGGTTCCTGGGTTGATGCTCAATCACTGAACCACACCGGCCGGGCTGTGTATGGGCTTTAAATCAAATTCCCAGGCCTTTTCCAGCTCCTGTGTGTCTGTGCACCCCGGGCATGATCGTGCCGCTCGGTTCATGTCGGTAAGGGTGGGTAAGGAGCCTGCCCGTGGAAGAGTTCCGGTTTTGAGTTGTATCTCTGAGGTTATGACTAGATTAATGCATTTATTAATCTATGTCACATGTCTCCTGAGACTTGAAAATGTAGGATTCAACCAAATTAGAGCCGAGATGGTATTCACACCATCCCTTCTCCTCTTGGCGGCATTTCTTGGAGGCACTGGGACCCTGCTCAGCTCAAGGCCAGCTGAGCCCCAATTCTTCCCGACCCTGAAGTTTCGGTTTTCAGGGACATTCGAGCTCCTGATGCTGCTGAAGCAGGAGCCGAGGTGATGGAGCTCGTTGTTTATGGCACACGCTCGGCCCCCTGAAATCCTGGCTCTGTTTCAGAACCTCAGACAGACTTTTTAAAACCTTCACTGAATGTATTGGGGTGACATAGGTTAACAGAATTGCATAGGTTCCAGGTGTGCGACCCTATGACAGGCCATTCCGTGCGCTGTGCTGTGTGTTCGCTGCCCACGTCAAGGCTCTTCCGTCACCACGTGCCCCCCTTCCCCTCTCCCGCCGTGAGAAACGCTCTTAACTGATCTCTCGGGAAGGAAACACGCTGGGAAGCGGAGGGACAGGGCATTCGCTTCTGCAGGGGGCGCAGTGCGCCAGCAGCATGGCGGGCAGCACAGAGGGTGGCCGTCCTCCGCCCCTTCCCCCCAGGAGCCGCTGCCCTGCGCAGCCCCCAAGTGACGTGGGGTGTGGTTTCGCACTCTGGGGACCACCTGACCCAAGGAGGGGGTGCAGCAGGGCGGGGATGTCCCCGTGCCTGCGGGAGAGGTGGAGGGCCATGTCCTTGTCCCACAGGAATGCTGCTGTTCACTCCTGCGCCTGTGTCCTCACCGGGAGGGGCCCGGGTGGATCTGAGACACAATGAGGGTATGAAAGGGCAATGGGGTTAACATCTGAACCACGGCTTTGGTAGAAAAGACGTCCTCATTCTTATGCTACCTCCCCGCCCTCCCTCTGGGAGCCCCCCCCCCCCCACTGTTGTGTGTGTTTGTGTTTTATTTGTTCTTCCCTCCCATTGCACCCTCCTCCCCTTTCTGCTCTCTCTCCTGCCCTCCGGGAGCCGCCTGGCCTGTCCCCTGTGTTCGGGCTCTCAGACCCCCCACCCGCCCTTTCTCTCAGGAACAAGCACCTGGACATTAGCTGTGAAGGTGGGGAGTGTTCTCATCTGACTTGGAGGGGACCTCCCGTGCCCCCCACTTCTCTTCACTGCTGTTCCCGCTTCAAAGACGGAAGGGGCGAGGGGGCCGTAGGCCTGGGAGCCTTTCTGTGCCGTGGACCTGTGTGGGGCTCGGGAAATGGCACGAGGAGCGCGGCTCTGGGTGAACAGCCAGGCCCGTCCCCTCGGTGAAGCCGTCTTCACTTCAGGCAGGGAACCATTTCTCTGGGGAATGTAGGTGACACGGAGCGAATGATGGCGGGAAAGCAGGCGGATGCAGCATTCTGCACTGGGGCATAAACAATTACAACTTGAATCTCGTTAGGGCAGTGGTTCTCAACCTGTGGCTCGCGACCCCTTTGGGGTTCGAACGACCCTTTCACAGGGGTCGCCTAAGACCATCGGAAAACACATATATAATTACATACTGTTTTTGTGATTAATCACTATGCTTTAATTATGTTCAATGTGTAACAATGAAAATACATCCTGCATATCAGATATTTACATGACAATTCATAACAGCAGCAAAATTACAGTTATGGAGTAGCAACGGAAAAAATGTTATGGTTGGGGGTCACCACAATGTGAGGAGCTGTATTAAAGGGTCGCGGCATGAGGAAGGTTGAGAACCACTGCGTTAGGTGAACTTGAGAGGCATTCGTAGGCCCTGCCTACGGACTGGGAGACACGGTGGACCAAACCCAGGGGCGGAGGAAAACCGAGTGGAACGCTCAGATGAATCAAGTGGAGTTGCTGGTAGCTTACATGTTCATGCCTTGCTGGGTCTCTCTCTCTCTCTCTCTCTCTCTCTCTCTTTCTCTCTCTCTCTCTCTCACACACACACACACACACACACACACACGAACAGGAAAGTTACCTTCCCCCCACGTGACACACACAGTTCCACAGCATCAAGTGCATTCATGTCCTGGTGACCCGGCTCCACCATCATCCCCAGAATGTGTTCGTCGTCCCTGACGGAGCCTCTCTGACGTGTGAACAGTCATTCCGGCCTTCCTCCCCTGGCTCCGGCACCACCGTCCTACCTTCGGGCTCCGTGAAGTCAGCTCCTCTTCCCTTTCCACCTCTGTGTGTCTGTAGGTCTGAAGTGAGTGTCTTGTCGCCAGCAGGTAGTTGTACATGCCATTATGTTCTTTTTCTTAGCCCACTCTGCCAGGCCATGTCTTTACGTTGGCGGGCAGGGGGAGGGGGGGGTCAGTCTGTGGATGCTGCCATCCGCAGGGCCACAGCCTGGGCGATGAAGCAGGAGACATTCATTTCCTCTTGGTTCTGGAGGCTGGATGTCCAGGAGCAAGGTGGGGCGGGGCTGGTTCTCCTGAGGCCCTCTCCTTGGCTGATAGGTGCCGTCTTCCCCCGAGGCCTCGTCTGGCCTCCCGCCTGCGCGTGTCTGAGTCCTCATCTCTCCTTAGCAGGACACCGGGCATGTTGGAGTAGGGCCCCTTCTAATGACCCCGTTCCAATGGAACCACTTCTTCAAAGACCCTCTCTCCGAAGCAGCCAGATTCTGTAGGACTGAGAGTTAAGGCCCCAACATGTTTGTAATAGTTTATTGTGTGGTTGAGAGAAAGAGAGAGAGAGAGAGAGAGAGAGAGAGAGAGAGAGGATATTGATTTTGCTTCCTCACTTATTTTTGCATTCATTGGTTGCTTCTTGTATGTCCTCTGACCAGAAATCAGACCTGCAATCTTGGCGTTTTGGGAAAACTCTCTAAAAACTGCACCACCCACCAGCGCTAAAACAGGAGTTCTGAAGGGACACAATTAGAGTAGCTTCCATTTACATTCAAAGAAATTCCAGCTCAGAAAGCACTTACGTTGACCATTCTATTTGTTTTCTGTATGTCTTGTGGCTTTCTGTTCCTCGTTCCCACCATTACTATCTCCCTTTGTGTTCGGTTTATTACAGTCGTCTCTTTCCCGTTTCCTTCTGTGTGTATTCTGTAGGTTTTCTTTGTGGTTGCCATGGAGACTACACTTACAGAAAACTGCTTTTTTACAGCTTTCCCAACTATTTTATACTATTGTTGCAACAAATTACATCTCTAGTATGTACCTATTAACATAGATTTATAATTATTTTTATGCATTTTTCTCTACATTTTTGCAGGAAATACAAATGTGGGGTTGCAAATCATGTTGACAGAATAGTGGGTCTTTAAAAATATTTCCCCCTGCATTTACTTTTACCGGAGAACGCTGTATTTCCATGTGGCTTTGAGTTGGTATCCAGTGTCATTTAGCGTTTGTTAGAGCAGTGGTTGGCAAACTGTGGCTTGCGACTTTTTGGCCCCTTGAGTGTGGCTCTTCCACAAAATACCACGTGCGGGCTTGCGAGTACAGTGCAATTGAAACTTAGTGGCCCATGTGCAGAAGTCGGTATGTGGCTCACGAGCTGCAGTTTACCGACCAGTGTCTTAGAGGGTTGGTGAAATAGTAATGAAGTCACTCAGCTTCTGTGTGTCTAATAATGCTCTAACTTTCCTCTCATTTCGGAAGGACCATTTTGCTAGATGCAGAATTCTCAGTTGACGGTGTTTTCCTTTGAGCAGTTCCAGATCTCACCTCATTGTCTTCTCATCTACACGGTTCTGGCTGAGGAACCTGCTGACGGTGTCATTGGGAATCCCTATGTGTGAGGAGTCCCTTTCCTCTTTCTGCTTCAGGACTCCCTGTCTTCGTCTTTGCTGTGTGTCTCGCTGTGGGTCTCTTTGAGTTTTCCTACTTGGAGTTTGTTGAGTTCCTTGGATTTGTATATCTATACTTTTCCTCAAATTTTAAAACAGTTCGGCTATTATGTACTCCAGTTCACACTTAACATCTTTGCACAGGCAGTCTGATGCGTGTGTTTCTTCGGGAGTATTTCTGGAGATTGTTTTCCCTTTGCCTGGACCCTGCTTTCTTATTTTCTTATAGGCCTTGTGCTATATTTCATAAACTGGACATTTGAGAGACAAAGCTGCCTCTCCCAGGCCTTGCAGGGTGGTATGGAGGACTTGTATGAACTCGTGGGTCCCTGAGCCTGGGAATCAGACAGAAACAAAGACTTTCGATCTTCTCAGGTCTTTTCTGGGCATGTGTCCGGTCTTGGTCTGTGTGTGTGCTCCCCTTACCCCCTCCCTCAGTCACTTTAAAAGATCTTAATATCCCAACAGCCCCGCCACAGCTTCTTCTCAGGACCTTAGGCATCCTGTTGAATTCTGCCGCCTGCAATTTCCTGCCCCAGGTGTCCACACGGCCGCCGTCCCTGTGCACCTTTGACATGCAGGCGGCTCCTCCATTCATTCCATGGCGTCCACTGCTATTGCCCTTCTGAGCTCCAAGTTAGGCAAGACAGACCCCAGTCCCTCAAGCAGCCCACAGGCTGGCAAGCACATGGCAGACCTGGTCCTCTCAGCTCCTCTGTCTCCAGTAAGAAACCAGGACTAGGCTACTTCCTCCCACCTGCCCTGCGACATGTCAAAGAAGGTGTGAGATGGGCCACGTGAGAAGTCCACAGCATTCTCTCCCGTGGACCAGGTGACTGGGTTTTCCTCACAGGCATGTGCTGGGTTGCTCTGAGTCTCTGCATGGTGTGCAGAGCACCTATAACATGCCTTTGCCTGTGGTTGTTTATTTGATGTTTCCACCATGGAATGAGGGCATGGAGGTTCCTACTCTGACTTCAGCTTGTGGAATTGCTTTTAAATGAAATGGAGAAAAGGCAGTTCTGTCTTTCTTGCCAGCAACTTGCTCATCTGTTGGCTTGTGGCTCACTTCCGTTCTCTGAGACTTTAACGGAAGGCTGTAGGAGGGCCTCTGTGAAGAGGCCTCTGAGCTAATAGAGACCCTCTGGCTTTTCGTCCATCCTAGCTTGGAGTGGACACGTTAAATAGGGCGGGGTGAGTGTTGGAGCAGCAGCCACTCTGTCTAATAAGCAATCGAGTCCTTAAGAAACTGTCCTGTGACTGGACAGCATCCCCCCCGGGGGACAGAAGCTCCACGAACCAGTCAGGAGGTGAATCAGCCCATCTGTGCAAGAAAACCGAAGCTCCCTGAAGTTCAGTGATGAACGTGTTTTATGGCTAAAGTGTAACGGGCCATTTTATTTAAAATATCTCTCGTCTAGGGCTTCATCGATAATGAGCATCATTATTTCCTCCCTGGGGAGCGAGCGAAGTCTTCCTTCTGATAAACTTAGACATCTTCCCGGGCAGCTCTCTTTTCTTGTCACTGTAGCCGGCCACAGAGTCAACCGTAATGAGCAAATAATAGAGCCCTTCAGTCCAGAGGAGCTCAAACCAATAAAACGGAACCCTCTCATGGGATAAGGATAAGAATAATCGTTCATTTTATTGCAACTCAACTGTCTTGATCCTTAAAGAAATAACATTTTAAGTCATAACTTAAGAACCAAATCTGCCTAATATAAGTGTATTCTCTGGGTATTTCCCCAGTAGCTGCACACAATCATAATAATGTTTCTCTCTCTTCTATTCCAGTGAGTCAGGGAGGCGAAGCCCTCGTCTCTGACATGTGTCCAGACCCGGGGGTTCCAGAATTCGGGCGACGAGCAGGAGCTGACTTCAGGTGGGAGATAAAAGCATGACTTGAAAAGAACATTATTTTCTAACACATGAAATGTGAGCTTGCCATTGCTAATCTTTTTCTTTTCCTTTTGATTTAAAGATACAACTTCTCCATTATTAGACAGCTATGTTATTAGTAGAACTCTACATCTGTGCTGAAAATTCCAGGTGTGCTAGAGTTGCCACCTTTCACTGTATGACCCGATATGAAAAATTAACTCAAAATGTATATAATCAAAATGCATTTCAAGGTTTTTTCCCCATTTTAATTTCTTCTCATAGTCTAATGCATTTGGGTTAATGTGTAAAAAAAGAAATAGATGGGGCGAAAATTTAACTGTAGCTTCCCAATTATTTCATTAAATAAGCTTTCCTGTTAATGCGTGTAAGTGGCCTGTGGTGCGTTTCATTTAGAAAATGTTATGATTCATTGTACGAGGGTCATGGTGACCTGGAGGCTGCTTTTCGGTCAGCGCATTATGATTGTGGTCCTGGGAGCAGTGCTGTTGGCTTGGATATTTGCATCTTTTCATTTATTTCAAGAAACTGAAACCTCCCTGGCCAGTGTGGCTCAGTGAACCAGGAAGTCACGGTTCCATTCCCGGTCAGGGCACATGCCTGGGTTCTGGCTGGATCCCCAGTAGGGGGCGCGCAGGAGGCAGCTGATCAATGATTTCCTCTCATTGGTATTTGTATCTCTCTCTCCCTCTCCCTTCCTCTCTGAAATCAATAAAAACATATTTTTTAAAAAAAGAAACTTAAACCTTTTCAAAATGACTCAAGATGGGAACACATATTAGGAAAAAGCTTCACAATCAAACACTGCAGGGGAGCCAGAAACTCATTTTTCTTTCCTATTATCTCACTGGTTTTGGAGAGAGAGACAGAAAAGACGGCAGCGAGTTAGCCTATGAAGGGAGCTAACAACTGAGAGAAAACAGCGGAGGAAGCAGGAAGAGTATTTCATTGGACTCGCTCCCCAGGGGATACTTTCAAGTGGAGTTAAAGGCATTTTAATGTTGTCTGTCCAACTGGAATGCCTTTTACTTCCTTTGTTGCCCAAGGACACTGGGTGGAGCCTGTGTCACAAGGTGAATAGAGGTAGTAGGCATTCTGCCTTCTTCCTGATCTTAGGTGAGCGAGCGCATTCTGGTTTTCATCTTCCCCAGCGATTTTAGTGTCCTGATTTTTATTGGTTCCTTTGATCAGGTTGAGGAAGTACCCCTTCGTGTTTAGGTTATGGGAAGTTTTTAATCCGAAACGGGTATAAAATTTTGTCAAAAGCTTTTCTACATCAAGTGACATGATCTTTTGGTTTATTTGGTTTGTTGATATGAATTACATAGATTTTCCTGACTCTGCACTCTGGGGTGAAATTCATTTGGTTTTGATGTGTGTTTTTTTATAAACTGTTGGTTCTTATTTGGTATTTTTTTTAGATTGTTTGCCTATATGTTCAGAAAAGATACTGGCCTGTACACTTTTCTTGTAATGACTTAATCTAGTTTTGTTATCAGAGTAGTACTGGTCTCAAAAAATTAATTGAGAAAGATTCTCTCTTCTTGAATAGCTGAGAGAGTTTGTATAGAACTGGTAATAAATAGATAGATAAATAGATAGATAGATATTTTAATTCTGGGAAATGCATCAGGGCAGCCATCTGGAATTGATATGTTCTTATGAGAAAGTTTTTAAATTACAAATTCAACTTCATTCCTTCAGACAGGCCTACTCGGGTCATGTATCGCTACTTGAGTGAGCTTGACAGTTTGTATTTCAAGGAGATTTTTCACTTCATCTAAGTTGTCAAATTTAATGGCATAAAATTATTCATAACATTCCCTTCTCATCCTTTACATCATTAATGATGTCACATTCTCATTCCTGATGTTGGTGGCTTCTGTTTCCTCTTTTACCGGACATATCGTCCTAGAGAATGACAATGTGTTGATCTTCTCAACACACACACACACACATACTCAGTGTCCCTGATTTTTTCCTGTTGGCCTCGCTCACCTTGTATCCCATCGATTTCTGCTCTAGTCGTTCATTATGTACTTGCTTCTGATTCCTGTGTGATCTATGTGCTCTTCTTGTTCTCCATCCCTACGATCAAAGCTGTGATTTAAGGCCTTTTGACTTCTCTAATGTGGATGTTCAGTGATAGAAGCTGCACTCTAAGAACTGCTTTAACCGCATCCCATAAATGTCACATTTCCCTGTTCTTGCCGTGCACAGCACTTTCTCGTTTTCCGGGGACCATGTCTCTGATCCATGGGTTATTTAAGAGTTTCCAAATATCTAGGGATTTTCTAAGGATCTTGGTGCTCAGAGAGAACACTTTATATTACTTCACTTCTTTTGAATTTATTGATCATTATTGTCTGGCCTAGAAATGCTTTATCTTGGCAAACACGTCGCATACCTGGAAAAGAACTCACATTGAGTCACATTTGGGTGGAGAATTGTACAGAATGCCTATTAGAGCGAGTGGTTGATGGAGTTGTTCAGGTCGTTAAGACCCTCGTGGGCATTGTTGCCACTCCCTCTGTCACTGAGAGAGCTGCACCAGATCTCCTGCTGGAATTGTGGATTTCTCTGGCTCTCATCGTAGTTCACCTGTTTCCGCTCCATGGATTTTGAAGCTGTTTTATTAGGTACATGCATGTTTAAAATTATGTCTTTTTAAGAAATTCACATCTTCAATACGACAAAGTGCCTGTCTTTACTCTTGATAGCACCCATTACTCTGACACCAGCTTTGCCTTGTCTGAGCATACCATCCAGCTTCCTTTTGATTATTGTTAGTACAGTCATACTCTATACGGACACTGATATCTGCTCTTGCACTCAATCTGTTAAGCTGCATTTTTGGGAGGGTTAAAATATTTTTAAAAACTTTCTACCCTCACGTACTGTTGAAAAAGCGATGAATATTTTAATAGCCTTTCAAACAGTTATGCTTATTCATATTTAAACAACCATAAAAATTGACAAATGATACCCACTTAAATGTTACCTGCAATGTGGAATTAAAATCATCACAATGAACACTAAAATGTGTTCCTCTGGCTTCCGCATTGAATTAAGGCTTTATCCACACATGGTTTTGTACCATCACGCATGGGCCATCCTCTCAAATGTTCGCATATTTCGGAATGTAATAGCAACAGCGTCACATTTATTAGGATGGCTCTACAGTGGGGCCTCAGTTTGCGAACTTAATTCGTTCCGGAAGGCTGTTCGACAAACCATTTATCCGAAAATGGAATCGTTTTTTTCCTGATTAGAAATAATGTAAATCGAATTAATCTTTCCCAGACTCCAAAATGATGCTGTTTTAACCTTATATGTAGTACATGTTTCATGTGCTGTGTAATCTATAAATAAGCACTTCTTTTCTTAAATTTGTGGAACCGCCCCTACTCGCCTTAAATAACCACTTTCAGCACCAGGCCCTCGTGTAGCATCTCATTTCTTCCCATGTCGCTGCCTCCGAATGCTGCCACCTGCTCCTGCTTTTCCTTCGCCCAAAGCAGCCACAGTCTCCCTGCCTCTTCTCTGGCCTGTGACTGCTGTTCCCTCACACCCTTAGCAGCAGTAGCAGCCTTGGCGGCCCCTTTATGACTTAAAATTGAGCTAATCCTGGATTTCCCCAGCAACAACAGCACTCCCTCCTTTGTTTGTGGCCTGAGGGTTGCTTTTTGCCCACTGAGGTTTCAGCATGAAAGGGTTGTCTGTCTGGTGGAAAACTGAAGTTTGGGTCGACAACCAAGACATTTTTTTCTGTGAACAACTTAATTGAGAACTGAATTGGAAATGGAGACCTTGGGGAAACAAGGTTTGAATGTATTTATCAGAAAACATTCTAGTGCTTGGTCCGTAGTACCTCGGCAGGTGTGAGGTTGCTGTCAGTTTCGCTCACCCTTGCTTCTATGCTGTAACACATGGAAGAAAGCATGGGCATCATAGTATTGTTATCAAAATGCCACACCCTCCGAGAAGGCCCCACGCCCCACCAGGGATCTGTGGGTCACACTTAGAGAAGAGGTGCACTTCACGTGGGAGTTGACTCCATTGGAATAGAAATTATTGTTGGAATTGTAAGGAGAAAGAACACATGAAGAAAGTGTTAATGTAAAAAAACAACAACAACAAAAACATTCAAACCTGTAAAGAATTATGTGAGTTTATTTGAGCCAAACTGTCAACAATTACCAGGAAGCAGAGTCTCAATGGATTGAGATAATGCTCTGGAGAATGGCGGTTTTTTACCTTGTTTTTATAAATTACCATCAGAGGAGGAGCCGTAAGTGGGTGACAGGAACTCCATTGGTGATGGATTGGGGTGGGTGGGAGAAAGCAAAGCGGGAAAGCTCTGGGATTGGGTAAAAGTGAAATGATGGACATGTGCTTCTTTACTTAGGTGGGTGCAGGGCAGTTAACAGTCAACAATGAACATGGTAACAATAACAACAAGGGGATTTGGGGCCCCCATGTGCCATTGGTTGCACGCTGAGGGGCCCTGAAAAAGGGAAGTTACAAGTTACCCGACATCCCCCAGGTGTGTTATCGTAGATGCAGAAAGACTAGGCTCCGTGAAGATCAATGTTGATCTTTGTCAGGGAAGATACTGGCTTAGGACGTGACTGCCCACTATTAATGGCTTTTAGTTAAATTTTTAATTTCAGACCATCCGTGTGGTCACTTTAGGTCTTTGAGTTTTCAAGGCCGCCACGCAGGCCTCCCCTGAGCTGGCCAGGTGAGCAGGTGGCCTTATTTTTTCGACCATAAAAGCAAAGTGCCATTCTGATATCGACTTTATTGCAACTACATTAAAACTCGCTGCCATTCCTGCCGGCAGTCTGGGATGTGTGGTGCCCGTGGGCACTGGGTGGGCAGGACCTGAATCTGTGTATTGGCTGCCTCCGCCCGCATGAGGGTGGAGCTCGTGCGCGCTCATGGGTGAGCCAGGAGACCACAGCCTCGTGATGACACCTCGTGCCCCTTCGCTGAGACAGCGCGGGAACGTGCCCGGCCTGGAGTAAATTCACTGCAAATGCTTGCGTTTTGAGCAGAGGGAGGCTTTTCTGAATTGTTTACAGTCTTTCTGAGACTGTTTTGAATGAAAGGCAATTCAGTTTCGTCTAAATTCTTATAATCAAACCTAATGGCCAACATTGTCAAGATGAGTGGATAAAACTCATTTGTCGTTTGCGCTATAATTATAGGTAATTTGGGGCTGTTTTTATTTGCAAAGACTTCACTTTATTAAGTTGCTAAAATAGTCCTCATCCAACGGTATTTATGCTACTATTCTTGTTTCTTTGGAAATAGTTCTCTCCATAGACAGTCTATAGTAACTGCAGTGTCATCTCTAAAGAATCGCGAATAAACGCAGCCCCAAGTGCAAAGCTTGCTTGTTAGAACCGATACATCTGGGGACAGTTTTCTTCACATTGACCACTCTCTGCAAGACAAGCACACGCTTTAGCGCCAGAGATGGCGGCGGGGACTGAGGGAGACATGCGGGTGGGGTGCAGGGCAGTGGGGACTGAGGGAGACAGGCGGATGGGGTGCAGGGCAGTGGGGACTGAGGGAGACAGCGGATGGGGTGCAGGGCAGTGGGGACTGAGGGAGACAGCGGATGGGGTGCAGGGCAGTGGGGACTGGGGGAGACAGCCGATGGGGGTGCAGG
>JAWPEG010064503.1:1423683-1446433 GCA_035771395.1 Myotis vivesi
CATGTTCTCCATCCCAATCCCATGTTCTCCATCCCAATCCCATGTTCTCCATCCCAATCCCATGTTCTCCATCCCAATCCCATGTTCTCCATCCCAATCCCATGTTCTCCATCCCAATCCCATGTTCTCCATCCCAATCCCATGTTCTCCATCCCATTCCCATGGCTCCATCCCATTCCCATGGCTCCATCCCATTCCCATGTTCTCCATCCCAATCCCATGTTCTCCATCCCAATCCCATGTTCTCCATCCCAATCCCATGTTCTCCATCCCAATCCCATGTTCTCCATCCCAATCCCATGTTCTCCATCCCAATCCCATGGCTCCATCCCATTCCCATGGCTCCTTCCATTCCCGTGGGTTCCTTGCTCTGGCGGTGGCTTCATTGATTAGAGAGGAGCTAATAAAACATTTCAAGGAAAGCTTTCCTCACTCTCTATAGAAACATCGCTAATCTCTTCTGTCTCCCCTCTCCCCGCTGAGGTCTGTCAGTCTCTCCCAGCCCCTCTGTCTCTGGTCCTATTTTGTTAGTCAGTTTATTATGTTCATCAGATTCCACTTATAAGTTAAATCGTGTGATAATTGTCTTTCTCTGACGGGCTTATTTCACTCAGCATAACACGCCCCAGGATAACTTTTACTATAATTCCAGTGAATTTGGAAAAAAAAATATGTTGTTGTTTATGGATTCCTAAGGTTTCCTTGAAGTCACCTGGGAAAGAAGCATCTTCCTCTTTATTTGTATTAAGTTGTTGGAAATGAGGAAGCTATTATTGTAACTACTTTCAAACCCCAGTGACATGAAAGTCCCTGAAAACGAGGGTTCACTCGGCGCTCATCGTGTCCCCAGGACCTGCCAGGGCCTCTGCAGCTTGTTCTCTTCTCACCCAGCCCCCGTTCCCCGCTGTCCACGTGGCTCCCCCGCAGCCATTCTCAGCTCTCATCCCAAATCCCTCCCTGCCCTCCAGCTCCTGTGGTCACCCCTCTCCAGATGCTCGGAACCCCTCTGCCTTCTGGGAATGTCCTCCTGACCGCAGATGCTCAGGTAGAACCTGTCCATTGCCCGATGAAGAGGGAACTTGTCTTTGTTCTCTCTCTCTGCGCATCCTCAGTGCTCAGCACGGCGCCCAGCCCATCGCCAGCCACTGGTGCACGTTTCTCTGATGCACCGGCAAGGGTGCCTGGGCAGTGTGCTCACCGCCGTACTTACCCCCTTCCCTTCAGTCCTCACAGCGATGGTGGGTGAAGGTGTGATGAGTTTTGGAACCAAGTAAAAAGAGGAGCTTAAAGTGACACAACTTAAGATGAGACGCCCAGACACTGCCTACAGGTGGCGGCAGCCCGGGTGTGATAGGGAAAGCAAGCCCATCATCCCATGACATCCTGTCTCCATTCGGGGTGAGGATATGGACGTGGACATAAGTTCTGTGGCCGATGAAAACACTTTCTTCTAAAACCACGCAAGGAGTAGAGGATGCAAGGTAATTACGAGTGTTCTTGAGAAAAGCTGCAGATGTGAGTTTGGATATCAATTAATTTAAATGTAGTCAATTGGGATCTAATTTATTTAATTAAGCAGTTACGATAGAACAGCAAAGATTCCTGGAAGTGAATTCACATAAACAGATAAATTATTACTTCATATTACACGAGAGAAATTAGGTGACACAGAGGTGACTTATATTTAATATGTATATATTGATTATGTTGAGAAATGGCATACATTGGCGTTCACCATCACTCATTTCCCCTTTACACTCTCCCTCTCGATTGATTAAGTTTCCCATTATCATTTTGTGATTCTCATTTTATTTTAAAACAGAGACGATATAAGTAAGACTTCAGCTCACAGGTGCAGCACCCTGTGCCCGAAGTAATGTTAGAGAACACAAGGTCACAGTTATTCCCTAAGACCATTCGTCACGCATTATGAGCACTTCTGTATGCATCACTTTAGACGAGACATTATAAATCTCCAACAAGGTCTGGAAAAGGGAAGAGGCCTGTAGTTATTTAAGTATAACATGTACAAACATGCCCTTATGCATTACATGTATTGGACTGTTTTTAAATCTTGCTGTAAAACTTGAGTGGCACTGGTACACTGTAGTCAATCATGTTGGTCAATTTAAGGCTTTGGTGGCCGATTGAAACCGTGCTCAGGATACCAGCTGCGTTTGGGGAAGAAGTCCCCCTACCCCTGAGGACACCTTGAAATTGCCTGGCCATTCTCAGGGCAGCTCTGCCCCAGGAGCTGTGAGCAGGGCCCACTTCGGGGTGGAGGGAGGGAGCGAGGAGCCAGCAGAGGGTCCAGCGGCAGGAAGAGACGGCCAGGTGATGAAGCCTCAGCGTCTGCCTTTCGCCTCTGCCTCCGGCGATGCCCCATGAGCCCCCAGAACATGCATTCGTGCTCCAGGGCAGCACAGGGCAGCTGGCTCACGGCACAGCTGTGGTTGCTGATAAACCACACCGAGCACCCTCCTCCTCTAGAAGGGTGAGAGGTAGGCCTCAACCCCCCCCCATCACTCCCTCTTCCTGTGTCAGACCGCCCTCTCCTGCACCCCAGTCACAAGCCAGGATCTTAGGGCAGAGACACCCCAACATTCCTCCCGCGGCTGAGGGACCACACACACTCACCGCGTGCGTTTCCCGGGAGCTCTGGGCCTGGTCCTCTCCCCGCTCTCTGGCTGTTCTGGGTTCTTCTCTAGCTCTTCTTCTTCCCAAACATGGGGTTTATAAGGACTGTAACGCTCAGTGGACATGAGAAGGTGAGCCTTCTCAGTGCTGGATACTGATGGAGTGGACGATGTGGCTGTGAGAGTACGCACTGTGGCTTCGCTCCTCTCTCTCCACTTGGAAATGTGCAGTTTAATAGAACCTTCCTGCCCTGGAACCACACAGGGGAGAGGACCTGGGAGAAATGCCCTGCAGGAGGCGGGCAGTTCATGGGCAGCAGGACTTAAACTGCCATGTGGATGTGGGTAATTGCTCTCGGAAATCCTGGCAGCTCCACGGACATGGGAGTTTAGTAAAGACTGCATGTGAGGGCTTGAACTCCGAGTAGCTGCCGGGGGAAATCTGAGAGTCCTCTGTGGGGAGTAGGGAAGCCTTGATACGAGACAGTGTTACCTAGTGGGTGGGTCCTAGGGAGATGATGGAGAAGCAGGTGGGGAGATGGTGGGGAAGCAGGTGGGGAGATGATGGGGAAGCAGGTGGGGAGATGGTGGAGAAGCAGATGGAGAGATGGTGGGGAAGCAGGTGGGGAGATGATGGAGAAGCAGGTGGGGAGATGGTGGGAAGCAGGTGGGGAGATGATGGGGAAGCAGGTGGGGAGATGGTGGAGAAGCAGATGGAGAGATGGTGGGGAAGCAGGTGGGGAGATGGTGGGGAAGCAGGTGGGGAGATGGTGGGGAAGCAGGTGGGGAGATGGTGGGGAAGCAGGTGGGGAGATGGTGGGGAAGCAGGGAATGGGTTAGGAGGCAGAGACCCAGGGAAGGACGAGCTGAAGTTTCTGACTCTTGCTAAAAAGGCGGTTTAAATTAAACACCTGTGGTTAGATCACATCGTTTGAAGCTGTTCCACCTGTTCAAAAAGTGCAAGTATTTATGCGGTAAACTACTCAGTGCCAGACGGTTCTCATTGCTGAGGTTCCACTCGTTCACACAGCAGGAAGACATTCACATACTAGTAGTTCCTGTTCGCTGATCATTTGAATGGCTTGATTACAAATCTTCACAAAAAGAGTTAAAATGTTAACTTATTAGGAAATTGTCTTGTAAAGGTAGAGACACATTTAGGAGAAAGAAAGAAAAGTTCTTCTAAGGATCATTTTGGTGAGAGGCGAGGAAAACCTCAGAAGGGCCTGGACCCACGATCACTTCATGTGGAACACAGTGTTATGTGTGTATAAAAGTGGGAAATGGGCTGCTTCCCATGAATATTCAGCCAATAGAGTTGTCACTGGCAATCCTGTTTCCCTGAGCTCCGCTCAGAGGGATTTCCAAGAGCCGGGAACGGATTTCACAGGCCAGGCCGGAGGTCAGCTTCAAAGCCGCCAGCGGGACCGGCATTGAAGGGGGTCAGAGCACGGGCATCCCTGGCTACCAATGAGGGGACGGCCGGGCACAGATTGTCCCTGGGAAGGTAACCAATTCGTTCCCGGCATCACACATTCCTCAGAGGAATCCTTCCCCGAGTTTGAGGCACTGACAATGGCACTTAGAGAAGATCAAGTCAACATGAAGTCAACAAATAGATTCTGAGTAAAACAACATTGTGCTTAACACCAGCCGTCAGGATGAGGTGTGACATGGTGTGAACATGTCACACACAGGTTTTGTACCTCACATCGCACGATTGGACTCTTTTCTCCAAGGGGTTCCTAATCAACGCCGTTAGTGTGCTAGGGCGTTGGGAAGACTTTACACTGTACGTTCTGCTCCCGGACCCGCTGAGAAGGCCTTTCTAAAGACTGCCCGTCAGCGAGGGACCTGTGAGTGCATCCGAGGTGTCCCGTTCACCCTGTTGCGTGACCGTGTGAGCGATGGCCCACCTACTGCGTTTGGAAAACCAGATGTGTCTTTAGTTAAGAAATGCTTGGTTGGAAAGCCACTGCCGATGTCGCTATTTGAAAGCTCGGTGACACAGGGTTTAGTTCATCTGTGTGTGGTGGGTGAATTTTTAGGGAATTGTCTTCATAGTGGGTAGGTATCCATCCGGCAACTGAAAAGCTGTCTGAGCGATCTCACATGTTTACGCGCCAACACCTGTAGGCCTGGGCATGACAGTGATGATGCCCAGGAGGGCGCTGTCTCCCAGGGCAAGGAGCTCACGCAGGAAAACAAGGCCTGTGAGTGAGTGATCGCGGACAGAGAGGAGGGTCTGGGCGGACGGCCGCATTTCCATTATTTCCGTGTCGATGGGAATGGAAAGGAGAAATGTGCTTCCCTGGGGGCAGTGAGCAGCATGCGAGGGCAGCGTTTCTCCAGACCCCGCCCCATGTGGCCCTCGGAACACAGGATCCTGCTCTATTTTGTTTTGTGTGTTTTTAAATATTTTTTATTGATTTTAGAGAAGAGAGGGGAAGAGAGAGAGAAGCATTAAGGATGAGAGAGAACATCGATCAGCTGCCTCCTGCACGCCCCACACTAGGGATTGAGCAGCAACCCGGGCATGTGTCTTGACTGGGAATTGAACTGTGACCTCCTGGTTCACAGGTCGACACTCAACCACGGAGCCACGCCAGCCGGGCCCTGGTGACGGTTCAATCAGTTTGCCAGACGTGATGACTTAGGAAAGTGAAGCTGACCTTCTCTCCTGTTAGTTCTCACTTGTTTCAGAGTTTCTCAAACCAAGTTGAAATGATCAATGTTAAAACTGGGGCTCAGGCTGACATGTGATTTCCTATGATTAACTATTGATTTGAAAGGAAAACGCCTCCTCTCCTACAGAGGAGGTCAGTTAAGTGTTTTATATTCCAAACGTCGTCACATACGTTGGCCCCCAACATTCCTGATTTGCTTGGTCTTTCCACTTGAAGGTACTTTTTCCTTTAGAGCTACCGTTTTCTTTTTTTAAGAAATATATTTTTATTGATTTTAGTGAGAGGAAGGGAAAGGGAGAGAGAGATAGAAACATCAATGATGAGAGAGAATCATGGATCGGCTGCCTCCTGAACACCCCACACTGGGAATTGAGCCCACAACCCAGGCCTGTGCCCTGACCGGGAATCGACCCGTGACCTCCTGGTTCATAGGTTGACATTCAACCACGGAGTCACGCTGGCCGGGCTGGAGCCATGATTTCTATTTCCTTCCTTTAAACTTGCACCTATGTTTGAAGCTCCTGTTTGCTGTAAAGGGATGGGCGTGGGTTGCTGTAGGAGGGAATCTAAGGCTTGAGGGAGACATCGCAGCCTATCGCCATATGCAGGGGGAGGGACAAAGCTGGGGGGCTGGGTGCTTATCCGGGGTCATGTGTTGCGTGGTTTGGTTGAGACAGCGACTCTGGTCCTGCGTCTCCCTGCATCGTGCTGTCCACTCTGTCGTATGCACCCGAGGGCCACCCGATGTGCCCACAACTGCCTTCGAGTCAGAATGGAGCTCAAGACGGGCTCATTGACGTGACATTGTCCACGGCGCTGGCATATGCTGGGCCATTGTGTGCGGGTAACGGCTGGGCACATGGACTGGAATAAAGAGTTTCAGTGGCAGCTGCAAACCGGGGTCCTGAGGGCTGAGCGGCACCCACTTGCCAATGAGAGCTCAGGAAACTGTTCATTTAGCCGCCGGATGCGTTCCACGAGGCTGTCGCCTTCCTCGGGCAGGTGGGCGAAAGTAACTCTCCTCTGTGTGTTTGCAGCTCGGACGTGCGGGTCCAACCTGCGGGGGCCCAGCGGCACCATCACCTCCCCCAACTACCCGGTGCAGTACGAGGACAACGCCCACTGCGTGTGGGTCATCACCGCCTCGGACCCCAACAAGGTAAGGCTCGCGCCTCTGCAGCGGGTGCAGCGGCAAACGGGCTGGGCGAGGCCTGGGACGGACAGCTGGGCGGTGTCCCGCGCCCTGACCTTTGGCTGCTGGAACTGAACAGTGAGAGCTGGGCTGTGTGTCCGTCCGTCCCCCTGGACTGGAAGCCAGCCCGGAATCCCACGGGGAAGGGAGACTTCCCCGCACGGCCCTCCTGGGTGTGGTGGGTGTGTCCTGTTCTCTCCTCCCGGTTTCACCGAGAGTGTGCACGGCAGCGTCGCTCTATCCCGGTGCAGGACATAGGATGTGATATGTGCACAGATGCTGAGGCGATCGCCACGTGCACTGAGTGAGCACGCATCGCTCACATAGTTGTGGATTTTCTTGTGCTGAGAACTTCAATGTCTTCTCTCTCAGCAACGTCCAAGCGTGTCCGTGAAGCAGTGCCAAGGCCAGGCGGGCCTGGCCTAGTGGAGGTGCTGAGGGGGGTGTGTTCTGTGAGACTCTGCAGAGCCCCCCACGTGGCGTGGAACATTGCTGGCCCGTGTGATGGGGAATCTTAGCTGGGCCGAACGGGGAGGCATTGCAGCATCTTCAGTGCATCCTCACGTTCTGTGTGGAGCATGGGGGCAGCGGGCGGCCGTGGGGAGAGCACCTGAGGGGACAGAGGCTGGGGGGCGGACAGCTGGGACCTGCTGCCAGTGCAGAGGTCACCCTAGGGTGCAGGTGGGAGTCCTCTCTCCCCCTCTCTCCAGCTGCGTGGCCAGGCAAACAGCTGACCGCGTGGAGCCCGGCTTTGCCATGGAGTCACCAACACTCATCCCGGCTGACACTGGCCGCCCCACCCCCTCCTCTTCGTCATTGTTATTAAGTGACCATTAAAGCAACGTGACCCACCGAGACCTGGAGGCCAGGGGATGGCTTCCCGTTTGATGCCAGTGGAAGTGGGGGGCCCTGTGGTGCCCAGGAAGGAACAGTGGGCGGTGTGCCTCAGGAGGTCCCTCTGCCGACAGTGAGGCCTGAGCGGAAGGGCACAGTCCACAGCAGGAAGCACAGGCTGCGGGATAGAGATGGGAGGTGGCAGGAGCTGGATCAGGACAAGAACTTGGGTTCCGAGGGAAGGAAACGTACCGGGGAGACCTGAAGGGCCAGGCAGACACAGCGATGCACACACTCCCACCACGCCGTCCCCCGGACGGGTAACTCGGCAGCTAAGGAGAAGGAGGAAAGCCGCCGTAACTGTAATGCTCACAGGAAAGTGAAGCTGATCAGCGCTCTACGGGGAAGGAACGATTACCTCTTCAAATTATGAAATTATTCCGGGGCGTTTTTACATAATTTTAAGTAACAGATTCATCGGATCCAGAAAAGGCACTCCTTTGCATTGAGATTATGGTGAAGGCAGAATTAAATAGCATGTAAAATAGCTCACGGTGTTTGAGATGGGATCTGAGTGGTGATGGTCCCTCAGGTTGTATTTACACGAGGAGACCGACGGATGCTGGGAAGCAGGGGTGGGACCGGCCGCTACAGCCCTGGCCGAGTGTCCTTGGTGTCAATCCCTGACCCTGTGCAGACCCAGGGTGGGTCTGTTTTACCTGCGCTCACTCTTTAAAAAAAAAATATGTTTATTGATATCAGAGAGGAAGGAAGAGGGGGAGAGAGAGAAACATCAGTGATGAGAGAGAATCACGGATCAGCTGCCTCCTGCATGCCCCACACTGGGGATCAAGCCCGCAACCTGAGCAAGTGCCCTGACCGGGAATCAAACCATGACCTCCTGGGTCACAGGTCAACACTCAGCCACCTGGCCACACGGCCGGGCCTGCACTCACTCTTGTCACCTGTCACCGGACGCCCTGCAGTGTGGGCTGCAGGTCCAGTCTCCTCTGCATGTGAGCCGCCCCTGGTTCTGGGCCATCCCACTCCTCCACGTTCTCGATGGAGTAGTTCGTCTCTGTCACCTCCATATATCCCCCTCTGTGCCAGCCCGTCCATCCTCACGACGCAGGGGGACCGCTTTCCTGCATGTGGCTCTCGGACAGTCTGGGGCTCAGGTCTGTGACGGTCCTTCCTGTGTCTTCTCCCTTCAGGCTCAGGGCATCCGAGTGTCTCCTTCCCACTCACCGGGTTTTCTCAGGACCCCGGACCCCAACTTCCTAAATCAGATGAGCTCATGTTATCACCTTTGCTTGCTGCTCCCAGGGAAGGAAGAGAGGGCCAGGCCCACGTTTTTTATTTGCTTACAATTTAAGTTAAAACCTGAATCACACGCACACATTCACACATGCATGCTCGCACATGCACACACACTCACACACTCATATGCACACATACACACATGCACACTCATGTGCTCACACACATGCACACATGCATGCGCACACACTGCAGACAGCATTTTCAGGACGGGTCTGCATGCAGTAGACACTGAAGAGATGGGGAGCCATGACAGAGACTAGAGGAGACCCCAACACCTCCCCCCCCCCCCCACACTCCATGTGAGTGAAGGGCCGGGGGCGGGGCTTTGGAATAAAGTGGGCGGGGCCAGGAGCCTGGGGCAGGCTCTCAGAGAAGCCATTTACTGATGGGTTTTTCAATAAAAGTGCCTTGAAGGGAGGACACTTCCATCACATGCGGGTGCACCGTAGGCATCTGGGATGGGGATGGAATGGCTCTGAAGTATCTTCTCTGTGCAAGTCTCCGTCCAGAACAGCCGAGTGTCCCCTCGCTGGAATGGCGGGCGTAGCGAGAGGCCACGCTTGCTGGGGAATGAAGAGCTGCATGACCCGATCACTGAGGGGCACAGAGACCGGGGCCATCGTTAAGACTCGCTTTAACACTACGCCGCTGTCTCCCAGCCAGAGTCCCGCGAATCTGCATATTATTTGGGTCCTAAAAACGGCCAAACCCAACGTGCTCTGTGTTCCCAGCTAAGCAAGGCCTTTTCTCAGCAGCGTCCCTGGTCGCCATTGGCTGGGTGGTGGTCGCCACTTTGCAGACTTTGGCTGTTGTATTTATGACCTGCCCTTGGGCCCACAGTGAGCAAACCACATCTCCACGTGGGGCCCGTGACCTGCCCGTCTGTGTGAGGTGCGCCTGGTGGGTGTGAAGTCTGTGCTCACGGCCTGCTCCCTGTCTCTGGGACGCCCTGACGGGGGAAGTGAGCTGGCAGCCGGCAGCAGTGCCCGCAGGCCTGGGAGGGGCCAGGGAGCCAAGCAGACGTGCCCCCCTGGGCTCCCTGTGGTCAGAGGGGAGCAGTGTCCTTGACCTAGACACGCCCCCGAGGAAGTGGGCCGTCCGCCACCCCTTCCTGTGAAAGCTGCTGACAGGGCGGGCGACATGCAGTTGTAGGTGCCATTAGCAGGGGCTCTCCAGTGCCCCCTCGCTGTGCCTGGCTCCTTGGGCCTCAGTGAAAGGATGTGAATGTTTCTATTTGTAAAACGCATCTGTTTTGTTGTTGAGAAAAAGGCTTCTGTTTCCTTTGACATGTTTTGCTAAAGGACTGAGCCAATTCTGTCTTCTCCGGGGATCACTTCTGAATCTGAACATGACAGACAAAGGGGTTCCCAGTTAAACATCTCGTGTTTAGGACATCCATGTGGGCACTCATGGTTCTGAATAGTTCCCATGTGGGATGCCATGGGCACCGCCAGGGGCCGACGTAACACGTGTGAACTTTAAATCATCCAGAGCCAAGTGTGGGACCCACACTCCTCTCCTCCGAACCTGTCCTCGATCACAATCACAAGCACCCGTTGTGACATCATCCATTTAACACCCGAAAAGTCCACATCTCTGCTCTATGAAAGCAGCTCTTACCCCACATGGGGCTGACTTGCTCCACAGGTGCAGTGCGATTCAAATGTCCACTACAGCCCGGCCGGCGGGGCTCGGTGGCTGGGCGTCGACCTAAGAACCAGGAGGTCACAGTTTGATTCCCGGTCAGGGTACATGCCTGGGTTTCAGGCTTGATCCCCAGTGGGGGGCGTGCAGGAGGCAGCCGATCCATGATTCTCTCTCATCATTGATGTTTCTATCTCTCCCTCTCCCTCCCTGAAATCAATAAAAACGTATTTAAAAAAATAAATAAATAAAATGTCCAGCTATAATACTTCATGGAAAAAAGGTCTGACACTCAGGTTGCGAGTCTTATAAAATATGCATATGTATGCAGATAGCTAAATGATGGAAATGGAGAGAAAATTCAAAATATGATTGGCACACTTTAAAAGCTCACATTTGAATTAAATGTTATCAGAAGCAAATGTATATCTACAGACACACATATTTTAAATTTATATGTAAAACAAGTTTATCTTGATGTGGGATTAAAGGAAATGAGCCACAATTATGTAAAACCTTCCTGGAAGCAAGCTTTTAATAAGCTCCTTCAGATGCGGAATTTTCCAACTGGAGCTCAGGTACCCGAGCTAAGTCCCTGGGCACCAGGCATCGGCCACCCTCCTGCGCCCAGAGCTCCCTCCGCCCCACCCAACCTCAGTGGGGAGGACAGGGTGCCTCCTTGCTGGGACCTTCCCATACCTGGCCAGGTGCACCCTGGCTACCCCTCCAGGAGAGCAGGGAGCCTCCAAGTTCTCAGGCTTCTGCCCCGCACCTGTGCCCCTGCCCTTACCCAGCCCTGCTCAGGAACGCTCTCTCCTGCTCCTTCCTGTCCCCATCTTTACACCCTAAGCAGGTCCGCCCTCTGCTGAGCATGGCAGCCTGGCTCACCCTGCTTCTGAGAAGAGAATATGTAACCCTGCTTTCCTAAACCCTACTTTCAGGCAGCTCTGAAGCACACAGCATGGCCTTTTGCAGCCTGGGCTTCCCAACCTTCCGATCTCCTCTTACGTTCAATAGCATCAAAACAGTTCCACCCCAGCTGGTGTGGCTCAGCAGACAGAGTGTGGTCCTGTGGCAGTCCCAGCTGGCGATGTGGCTCAGTGACGGTTTCTCCTTCTAAAATGCTTCTTTTGAAAACCACTTGTCTGCACTCAATGTGACAAGAGCAAACTCTACTGCTCCCCAAGTGCTCATGGACCATGCTCCAGGATAGACCACCTGTGAGGCCACAAAACAATTCTTAAAGAAGTTAGAAGCTTGAAATCATGCACAGTCTCTTTCTCAATCACAATGGAAGGAGATGTAAAATGAATAAGAGAAGTAAAACTTGAAAATGCACACATATGTGGATATTAAACAACACACTCATCAACAACCCATCAGTAAAGAAGAAATCACCAGGAAGCTGGGAAATATCTCAAGACAACTAGAAAGGGATACACATCAGAATGTATGGGTGCAGCAAAAGCCGTGCCAAGAGGGAAATTCATAGCTATAAGCAATCCCTTTAGAAGGTCTCAAAACAACAAGGCAACATTGCATCTTCCGGAATAGAAAAAAACGAGGACCAACTAAATCCAAAGCAAACAGATGCAGGCAGCTCATATGAATTAGAGCTGAGATAAGTAACATGGGAAATAGGAAATAATAGAATGAAATCAATGTAACCCAGCAGTGGTTCTTTGAAAAGATCAACAAAATTAACAAACACTTGGTGAGATGGAAGATGACAAGTGTTTGGAATTCAGTATTCAAAGTACATGATCACCCCATTCTTCTTATTGGCATGGATCAGGTTAAAATGCCAGGAGGAAATGGACAGAGGAAATGTAGGCCACGTCATTAGGTGCACACATGTGTCATGTCCACGCTTGCAAACGTCCCTGCTGTGACTCAAGGCACTGATTTTCACACGCAATGTGCTCCCCTCCCCATTAACCACAGCAGACCCCCTGCCCCCGGGAGCTGTCACTCACAGATCATGGAGGCTGGGGCTCCCCAAGGAGAAGATGGTGTGGGAGGGGGAGGACACGGGGCTCCGCTGGGCAGATCCATTTCCACTGTGTGTGGGCAGAGCCTCAGCACGGGTTTCCAAATCGTTTATAAATAGAACCCCCGGGGAGCTGGCACTTCCCCCATTGCCAGCACCGAGCTGCTGACAACTCGTGAACAGGGGGTCGGGAGGAGGTGTGTTCTCGGCCCGTGCTGCTCACACGGCATGAGGTGGCGGAAATCCTGTGAAATCACCTGCGCATGGAATAACCCGTTTCTCCCTCTCACCCGGACCGTGATATTTGTAAGAATTCCTGCTGGACTCTTCAGTGCCTGTCACCTTCCCCCTTCCGTACCATGACTCTCCGAGTGAAGAACTCTTTCTGGAATTAGTTTGGTACAAATGGATGGTCTTTTCCGTGTGCAGGTCACATGGAACTTGAAAACAGCGTGTTTTGCACTCTTACAAGAGTGCCAGCAACCACGAGAAAGAGCTGGCATTAAAATAGGAGTGAGGGGGCCCTGGCTGGTTTTGTTCAGTGGTTAGGGTGTGGGCCCACGGACCAGAGGATCATGGGTTGGGTTCCCAGTCAAGGGCACGTACCTGGGGGCAGGTTTGATCCCTGGCCCCTGTCAGGGTGAGGCAACCAATCCATGTGTCTCTCTCACATCGATGTTTCTCTCTCTGTCTCTCTCTCTCTCTATCCCTCTCCCCCCCTCCCTCCCTTCCACTCTCTCTGAGAATCAGTGGGAAAAATGCCCTCGGGTGAGGATTAACAAAAAAACATATGAGCCGATGGCACTTTGCATTTTAGAAATACAACGCTTGGCTTCGGTCCTCTGACTCAATTGAGAAAAGCCAGATCAATATTGTATGTACCACTTCAACTTTATCATTTAAAATTTTGATGAAATAATTATAAGTCTAGTTTTAAATAAATCAGTATATTATACTGAAAGTGTCTAGGTGGCAGCTCTTATTAAAGTGACGCCCCCCATACACTGTGTCAGGAGGGGCAGTATTGGGGGCGCCGAAGGGGTCCGCGTGACCATACATTGCTTACTTTTGCCTGACACTCCGTTGTCAAAGGCTCAAATTATTTACCCTGTTTTTGCAGATACATGCCAATCAGATGCACATTTATATGCACCAACAGTATTAAACCTTAATGAGTCCCAGTAGCCTTATATTTGAAGAGAGAACTGTTTCCAGAAATAATTTCTGCAGGTGTTTTCTGTCTGTCAGTTTTCAGTGTTGGGGGCAGAAAGAGACTAAATGATCTCACAGCCCCGGTGTCCGCCCAGGCTCCTCTGTCCCCGTACACATGGCCCCACAAACCCACATTTGTGGGGACCTATTCGGTGGCCAAGTCTGCTCGGGCCCACGGTGCCCTTTTGAGACCTTTTATCCCACTCGATGGTTTCACGTTTGGAATGCTTTGAGGCAGATTAACGCGGCAGCTCCGGGGATCTCGGCTTTTTCTGGCATGTTCTCTGCTCTCTGAGAGCGTCTCTTAGGAAGAGTCTGTCACCTGGTCACCGAGGTGAAAGGCATGCTGGGAAAAGGTGGATTTTCAGCGCGTGGGCGCGTCCGAGCAGATGGGGGATCGGGTCGAGGAGAGAGCAGGAGTGTGGCTGCGTAGAGGACGTGAGCCGCTGGCCCCCAGCCTGTGCCCTGAGCCCCACCTGCCCCGGTGATGAATTCAAGGGGAAGGGTTCGCTGGTGGCACAGAGGCCGTGGCTGCGTTTTGTTCAGTCTGAGTGGTTTGGTTTGTGGCTGACACTGGGCCTGGATGGCAAATTCTGCAGAATAACCCATCTGTGGGCATCTCTTTGCTGTGTCTGCAGTGCTAGGGCATTCAGCCACTTCCTAGTAAAACGTAAAATTGACTGACTGTCCAGGCGGGCTTCCTCCCGCTCCCTGGGCACAGAAGGGATGGCTCCTCCACTGGCACAAAAGCATCACAATGGAGGCATCGTCCCCCCGGGGAGAAGGGTCCTCTTCCGATTTGCTCTTACAGGGTCACGTCATGTTTGAAGACAATGCATATTCTACAGAGGTTTGGGGAAGCAAACACTGGTTACCTGACGGTTTATAGAGACCTGTGGGACGTGCCCCCCCATCGCTCTCTATAAATACATGACTCCAGGCTTTCAGTTCTCAAAGTGAGAATCGAGGTGGTTGTTCTAACCTGAATGACGCCTCACCAGGGGCGGCCCCGTGAAGCTGTGTGGAGCTCGGTCATGAAGTGCTCAGGTCTGGGGTGAATGGTTTAAGCTCTGTCATGTCCCCCATCTGTGCACGGGATGGTCCTACCAGCGGTGAAGGGACCTAACGCTGAGAACGATGTCTGTGCGGGAGTGGCACATGCCCCACGTCCTGTCACGGCTCTAGGACACCTTCTGACAGAGGCCCAGTGGCGGCGTCTCATATTAGAGGTGGGTCGCAGGCAGCAGGAAAAAAGAGCAGCAGTGAAGCCATCGCTCGCTGCCGTGATGCGATGGATCAGATGCCGGGGAGATTCAGAGGGCGCCCAGGACAGGCTTATGCCCAGGTGCCCGGGACAGGTTGATGCCCTGGTGCCTGGGACAGGCTGAAGCCCAGGCGCCTGGGACAGGCTGATGCCCAGGCGCTAGGGCTGGCGGGAAGGCGGAGCTCCCGCGTGTATTTTCAGGTGGATTCCGTGGCCCGATGCCCAAGTGTCATCTCCGAGGATGGCCCTCCAGGCCCCTGCCAGCGACCACGCAGCTCAGCGGTGAACTCCTGGCGCCTGGGCCTGGCCGGGGCTGCATTCACCCTCTTACACTCACAGTCCTGGCCCTGCTTCTCAGGGGGCTGCTGAGCGCCGTCTTCCCAGAGCAAACGGCATGTTCCCTTTGACCCGCTCACGGCGCTGACATGGCCCCTGCTCTCTCTCGGGGGCCTGTAGCCTGCAGTCGCACCCTGGCCTACAAAGGTCACATCCTGGGGGGTTCCGTGGGGCGAGGCCCAGGCAGACCAGAAATCGCTGCTAAACACGGGGCTCACAGTGCAAGGCGAGGGCTGTACGTGTGTCTGACAGTAAATTTGGGCTTAAGAATGACCTTTTCGACAACATCGGATGCCACGCCACACCTGTTAGAATGGCCAAAACCCAGGCACTGACCACGCCGAGCGGGGAGGGCGCGGGGCGCCAGGAGCCACACACACTGCTGCTGGGGCCGCGGGGGATAGCCTCGGAGGAAGACAGTGTGGGGTGTCCCACGAAACAACCCACCTCCCCACGCGGCCTGGCAGCTGCGCTGGGCGCAGTGAGAACAGTGTCGTGCGGGGCCAGGTATGTTCTCATCACTTCCCGCCCTGAGGCTTAGAGCGGCCGGTTCGGAATGTCCCCCATGTGGGTGTGACCAGGATGTCTCTCTCAAGTGATGGACAGGCTGTGGTCCATCCACACATGGAACGTTATCCAACTGAACAGAATGAGCGTGCGAACCAGGGAAGGTCCAGGTCCGACCACGTCCCTGGGCTGGGGGTGTCCAGGGTGTTTGTGCCTTGCTCGTCCCCTCGCCGTGGAGGCCCCACAGAAGTGGCCCTGAGTATCCTGACTTTCTTCCCACTTTGGGGTATAAGTGTGACTGTGAGTGAAGCACATGGGTAGAAGCCATTTTTAGTTTTTAAATATATATTTTTATTGATTTCAGAGAAGACGGGAAAGGGAGAGAGAAGATCGAAACATCGGTGATGAGAGAGAATCATGGATCGGCTGTCTCCTGCACGCCCCCTACTGGGGATGGAGCCCATAACCCAGGCATGTGCCCTTGACTGGAATCGAACCTGGGACCCTTCAGTCCGCAGGCGGATGCTCTATCCACTGGGCCACACCAGCGACGGCGGTAGTAGCCAATTTTAGAGACAGAAGCTAATGAAGAAGGAGTAAAACTGGGAACATTTGGTGGAGATGCAGGAGGGGGCCGATCTGGTGGTCTTGACAGCTCGTTCATGGCCAGAAGGGAGGAGGGGGGGGTCGTGCCCGTGGTGGGAGGGAAGCTCAGACTATTGGGTGTGTTTTCAAAGAAACGCAAGAAGCAGGAGAGAGCACGTCTCACCAGTGGGCAATCGCATGCCCAGTCCGCACTGTCTCAGAGCCCTGCCCGCAGGACTGAACTGAGAAAAGGAGCAAGCGGCTATTTTAAGGGGAAAAAACCAACACATTAACTGATAAAACACAATTCCCATGTGTTGGGCAAGGAAAAGAGTTGGCCGTTGTGCCCGTTGGGGTAATGAGTCACTGTGTTTAGGATTGCGGTGGTTTAGCTGGTTCAATATCCGTTTTTCTCTTTAATTTGAAAGTTACCCCAATGTTCGCACGGGGGCGGGGAGCACACCAGTCCGAGTCTATCACTTCGGTTTCGGAAAAACGTGTTCGATGTGGCGAGAGAAGCATGTCCCGTGCACGTTGTCCAGGGAGAGCGACGTCCCCTGCATCTGCGACGCGCTGCCTTTTCCGTCTGAGGCCAGAGGGTCCCTGGGAGCCGCAGTGGCCCTCCCGCAGCTGCCTGGCGCGTCCTCAGATGGAGCTGAGTGGCGGGCGGGTGACATCGATTGGGGTGATTTATCTGAGGTGGGCACGGAGTCTGGCTGCGTCTAATAATTAATTCCAACAAATAGGACGTGTAATGAAGTGTTCCGTCCCGCGGCCCTCGCGGGAGGTGAGAATCACACCAACAACTTATTGAAACGGTTCTTTGGGGCGTGATTAGCTGTTTCTCATCTGTCTCGCCCTTCACTCCTGACATCCTACATTAACTCTGGCTCGGAGTGGTTTTGCCGGGTCGCCTTGTCCCGTTTTAATCGCTCCTCCGTGGGACCCTGCGTCGCGCTGCCCAGAGAGCGTGGGTCCCTGCTGCTCAGTCGTTCTCCGAGTTCTTTCTCTGGCATCTCGGTGCCACGTCCCAGAAGCAGTGTTGCCTTGACACGTCATCATCAAGAGCGTCTCCGTGTGCAGCTGCATAGTACCCGCACGTCTGCCCAACAGTGGGTGCTCCCGGGGACACCGACCGGCCCGCTTCTCACGCTCTGAGCTAAAGAGGAACGTGCAGCACCCCCAGCCTATTTGCTGAGTTAAATTATTTTATTTAAAAATACATATTGCCCTAGCCGGCTTGGCTCAGTGGATAGAGCGTCGGCCTGTGGACTGAAGGGTCCCAGGTTCAATTCCGGCCAAGGGCACATGCCTGGGTTGCAGGTTCGATCCCCAGTGCGGGGCATGCAGGAGGCAGCTGATCAATGATTCTCTCTCATCATTGATGTTTCTATCTCTCTCTCCCTCTCCATTCCTCTCTGAAATCAATAAAGAAATATCTATTTAAAAAAATAAATAAATAAAAATAAAAATACATATTCATGGATGAGCATGGATGGGGCACAAAAGGAGAAAAAGAATGGAGCAGGGGACCATCTGTGGGTAACGATGCCATGTCCTGGGGTGTCTCCATCCTTCTCTTCTCCTATAAAGCAGACATGTCACCTGCCAGGTGGGGTGCTGACAGGACTGCTCTGCAGGGCGGCTCAGAGGTTGGGGAAAGCGCCCCTTCTAGGCAGGACGCAGTGCCTGGCCCTATGGGCATTACTCAGGGTCACTGATCACCGAGATCTTCTCCCCCCATTATGACCAAGCACCAGGTGTTCTCAGTGTGTTCTGGGGTTGTAGCTCCCCCAGAGCCCCTTCTAACTTGGTTTCCATGTGCACAAGCCCTTCCAGTGCGTAGGGAAGTGAGGGCAGGTAGCATATGTTCACCCAGAGGTTGCTCAGTGGACAAGGGGCCTGGCGTGCCCGGGAACGCATGTGCATACCATGCGGATTTCCCCTGCAGCACCTGTTCCAGGTAAGTCCCGCTCCCCGGGGCCTGCAGGCCCCTGGGCCCCTCATCCGTTTAACACAGGCACCGTTCTAGCTTCTCCGGGAGATGGGCAGGCGCGGGCCTCCCTCCGGACGTGTGTGCCGTTTCTGCTCTGAGCAGAGAAGGGAATAATAGCTAATTCCACCCAATGGAACAGCTAATGGAGCCTTCAGCCGGCAGCCTCGCCGCACTGTGTCTGTTCCTCTCCCGCAGTTCCCCGCTAGCTCATCCGTGGGAAAGTGGTAGACATCACCCCAGTGGCAACACCCACAGAGTGTAGTTCTCTTTCCTGTCCCACAGGGGCGACAGCGGCTGCTCCGGCGTCAGGGACAGAGCTGCCCCCTCTGACAAGCCCTTATTTACATCACCAATGCCAGAAAAACCCAGATGGGGACTGACTTCTGTGGGCAGACAGGGTGGCCAGAGGGACTGTGCGTGACATTGGATTCCTCAAGTCCTCAAAACCACATGGAAACAGGATTTCACAACTTCCTGGTTCGGGCGTGACCTCTGTTTAATATGAAAGTCTCATTGCAGGTGTTGATTTTTAAAAATGTGTCCAATCTTTATCTGCCTGGTGTGGCTCAGGAGTTGAGTGTCAACCTATGCCCCAGGAGGTCACAGTTGGATTCCTGGTCAGGGCACATGTCCGGGTGTGGGCTCGATCCCCAGTAGGAGGTGTGCAGGAGGCAGCCGAGCCATGATTCTCTCTCCTCATTGGTGTTTCTATCTCTCTCCCTCTCCCTTCCTCTCTCTGAAATCAATAAAAAATAAACACACAAACAAAGCCGTATCAAAACCCTACCTGGGAGCTCACCGAGTGCTAGGCACTACCTCTGGCCCTGCAGTCTGACTAGGGCATGGCGTGGGATGGGAGGGGGATCGGAGGGAGATGGTCACTGTGCGTGATGAGATGGCCCTGTGAGAACTTCCGTGGAATTTGTCGGGATGGCTGAGCTTAGGTAACTTCTCCGATGGCTTTGCTCCCTACGGTTGGGCTGTGAAATGAGTGTGGATTTTGTGCATTGATTGTTTCTGTCCTGAGCTGCTCCGTGGGCAGGAGGAAGGTTATTTTTCCTCATTACTTCATAACTAGAGGCCTGGTGCATGACATTTGTGCATGGGGGGGGGGGGGTGTCCCCTCAGCCCAGCCTGCACCCTCTCCAATCCTGGACCCCTCGGGGGATGTCCGACTGCCAGTTTAGGATGTCCCGATTGCCAGGATTGGGTTTAAACTAGCAGTCAGACATCCCTCTCACAATCCTGGACCACTGGCTCCTAATCGCCTACCTGCCTGCCTGTTCGCCCCTAACTGCTCCCCCCCTCGCCAGCCTGATCGCCCCTCACTGCCCCCCCTGCCAGCCTAAACACCCCCACCCGCCCCCTAGCTGCCTGGTCGCCCCCAACTGTCCCCCCACAGCCAGCTGAGGGAACACGCTAGCAACAGCCTTTCTCTGTGGGTCTGGGACTCAGTTGTTGATCCATTGCCTCTCGGTTTGATTGCATCCGAAAAACACAAAACACACTTGGATTTGCGTTTATTTACACAGAAGCCATCTGCTCTTCTACGTTTGGCATGGATTTCGAGGGGGGGGGGGGCTGGTCCTGAGAGTTAAACAGTCCGATGAGGGGGTTACTGTTTCCCTGGCTGGTATGTGTGTTTCCCGGAGCCATAGTGGCCACCTTTAAGCTCTGCTCTCAGCAGGAATTGGCTGCCAGAGCCGTGCCTCCTGGACCGCGCGGTGGCCTATCTGACCCCGTGTCCCAGGTCTTCCTTGACCCACGCCGGTGCCTGCTGCCTCCGTCTACAGATCTACGGTTTCATCTCGCCCCTGTCAGCTTCCGCCCCTCACATCTCCAGCTCCGGTACTCCACGCATCTCCCCGGATGGAGGCCCGGTTCTGTCAGTGATAGTTCTGCATTTGCCGCATGGGATACGCTCCGATCTGTTCCCGGGCGGTTATTGTGCCGTGGCCTCAAATCCCCGCCTCTCGTTTTTAATAAATGGTTGGCCTCTGCCGTCCGTCTGAGGACATATTGGATGATTTTCTCGATAACGCGGGGTATGCTGGCGCCTCGCCCCAGGTTTAATAAGACGCTCGGAGGGCTCCGCCGTGGAGCTTCTTCCTTCACCGCAAACATCGCCCTGTTTCCTGGGGCTTCGTCTGCGCTCCCCCCGGGAGCCAGTACCTGTGGCTGCGTGAGCATCCCTCCTGCGGACAGTGTCATCTCTCTCTCTCTGTCTCCCTCTCTTCCCCCCCCCCTTCCCCTTTCTCTAAAATCAATAGCATGTCCTCAGGTGAGGATTAAAAAAACAAACAAACACCTATTCTGTCAACATCGCTGTTCACCTGCATCTCCGGAGGCTCTCACTGAGACCGGCCGGCAGGCCTCATCACGAATGTGTTTCTGCCTTGTTTCCCAGGCCACGTTCATAGCACAGAGTCAAGGCCGTCCTTGGACAGTAGCCGCTGGTGATGGTCCAGGCTCAACCCCGACAAAAGCCTCCCCCTTCGCCTGCACTGGAAAGAATCACCCTGTGGCCATGCACGCCCCAGTGAAAGCCCCTCATGCAGGGGGAGCCCTGCCGGCCGCCCCAGCCGGCCAGCGCGGCACTGGGTGTGACTGGGTTATGGACGCCTCCTGTGGGATGTTAGGGCGGAGTCAGCACATGGGAAGGGCGTGTGGAGGGAGGCGGGCCGTGGGCCCTTATAAGTGGACCCGTGGGAAGAGAGCAGCTGAACCCAAACCGCCCTCTGGCTGGGCTTTGCAGGCGGTGGCCACGTTGGGTCCCAGCGGCTCCAGCCTCAGGCCTGTTTCGAACCAGATGCTCCAATCACATGTTCATGCTCATGCTGCCTCGGAAAGAGTGGGTGTTACCCACAGACTCTGAGGCCCGTGTCACTAACCTTCCTGGGAATCTCAGACGGCAGCGTGGCTGTTCCGCACCCCGCACTGCCTGGGACGCAGCTGAGTCAGAGCCGCCTCCCGCGTGTATCCCTCAGCCTTTCCTGCAAGTTTAACAAACAGGCGTCTGACGGCGTTTTAATAAGATTCCAGAGATTCTGATTCCTCTGATGGAGATCCATTCAGTGTCTCTCCAGTTCTAGGGTTTCTGTGCTTCCTCGTCTCTCTCTCTCTCTCCCTCTCTCTCTCTCTCCCTCTCTCACCTACTTACCGGTTTCACCTATCTTTCTATCATCTATATCTATCTGTCATCTCTATCACTTTCATTTATATATTGTCTGTATCAATCTCTCTTTCATCTATTATACCTAACTATCATATCTATCTATCATATCTATCTATCGCATCTATCATCTATCTATCTACCTACCTATCTATCATCTCCCTCTATCTATCTAGCTATCATCTATCTATCTATCTATCTATCTATCTATCTATCTATCAATCTATCTATCTCTAACATCTATCAATCTATCTCTTTATCTACCATCTATTTCTATCTATCATCAATGTATCTATCAGCTATCTCTATCATCTATCTATCTATCAATCATCTATCTATCTACCTATCTATATTTATCTGCCTATTAATCATCTATCTATCAATCTATCTATCTATCATCTATCTATCTATCTCTCTATCTATCATCTTCCTCTATCTATCTATCTATCTATCTATCTATCTATCTATCTATCTATCTTTATCTGTCTATTTATCATCTATCTATCAATCATCCATCTATGATTGTCACCTGTCTGTCCCTTCTTGTCTCCCTGGGTTCTAGTCTACCTTTATGACACCTCCTGTGCTGTCTCCCCTTCATCACACATTGGTCCCTAACAGATGCACCCCCTCTCTCAGGAGAAAAGGCCCTGAGTCTGCGGAAAGAAGGTCAGAGATCAGGTCATGTTGTGTGTCAGAGCAGCCGGTCTGGCCTAGGTGTCAGGCGCTCATCCCCACAAGAGGGTGTTCTTTAAAAGTAAAAGTTAAAAAGCAGCACTTCACGGCTGTGCAAAGTTACATGCAGAGGACAATTTTCTAGTCTCAGAAGCTCTTTTTCATATGTTAATGCAAATAATTACATAAATTATGCATATATTTCTCTAAAAGTATTCATTTCGTGGAGATCTAGGTATCCTTCAAATGTATTTTCATTAATTATAATCAACATTGCTTTTGATTATGCCGAGTTTTCTTTCTGTCATTCCAAGCACTAAAAGTGTTAGCATAAATATTGGATATTTGACATAAAGCGTAATATGGTTAATTTCGCTTGTGGAGCTGATGGTGAGTGTCTTCGGAGTCACGCGATGCTGAGTTCTATGAAATTCCCACATGTAACCACTGTCTGTACTGTTAACCCCAGGCAGCGTGGGAGCACGGGGATGCAGGGGGTAGGGAGCAGAGTGTACCCCACTCACTGTCTGTATTGTTAATCCCAGGCAGCGTGGGAGCACGGGGTGCAGTGGGTAGGGAGCAGAGGGGATGCAGTGGGTAGAGAGCAGAGGGGATGCAGTGGGTAGGGAGCAGAGGGGATGCAGTGGGTAGGGAGCAGAGGGGATGCTGTGGGTAGGGAGCAGAGGGGATGCAGTGG
>JAWPEG010064503.1:1452230-1476331 GCA_035771395.1 Myotis vivesi
CAATGCTGCACACTCCCAGCTGTGGCACTGTCACTGTAGCAATGCTGCACACTCCCAGCTGTGGCACTGTCACTGTAGCAATGCTGCACACTCCCAGCTGTGGCACTGTCACTGTAGCAATGCTGCACACTCCCAGCTGTGGCACTGTCACTGTAGCAATGCTGCGTACAGAAATCATTCGCTGCGTGACCTTCTTTGATTGCCTGTTCTCACTCGGCACAGCGCCCTGGGGACTGGTTGCCTCAGTGGGTCTTTCCGGTTCCTTCCCGGGTCATAGTCCACGGGGTGGGTGCCCCGCAGTCTGGCGCCCGCCCCTGGAGGACACCTGGAGCGTATTGTAAGGACTGTTGTGAATAAGCTGCTCTCCGCCTGTGTGTGAGAGTCTCAGTGCGCACAGAAGTCACAGCCCTCGGGCAGAGTCCCTGGGAGTGTGGGCGCTGGGTTACAGGCTAGCCAGTTGCATGTTCAGTTTCGTGAGAAACCGCTGGCCTGTCGCTTGAGCGGCTGCGCTTCTTCATTCCCGCCAGCCATGTCTGAGCGACCCAGGCCCTCACACCCTCACCCGCATTTGGACTTGCGGCAGATTATTTCTGCTCTAATCAGCACGCAGTGGTCTCCCTCTGTGGCTTTCGTTTGCGTTGCCCTGAGGGCTAAGGATGGTGAATGTAGGTATGTGCGTATTTGCCAGCTGGGTCTCCCCCTTGCTCTCTTTGCCCATTTTCTGATCGGAGTGTTTGGTCTCTTACCTTTAACATTGAGAGTTCTATTTCTTAGAGACCAGTTATTTGCCGGATATGTGGTTTGCAAATATTTTTTCTTGGTCTGTCATGGGTCTTATTCTCCTCTTCACATGGGTCGTCACAGAGCGAAAGTTTTTAATTTTGATGAGGTTCAATTTATGCACTTTTCTCTTTAAAACTTGTGATTTGGGGTCAAGTCGAAGGAGTCTTTGCTTTTTTTTTTTTTTAAGCTATTTATTCTTTTTAGGTAGTCTGAGCCTGTGCCGTTCGATAAAACTTTTAGAATAACCGTGTGCGTGCGTGTGTGTGTGTGAAGACCTTGCTGGGCTGTGATAGGAATTGCTTTAACCCTGGGGCACAACTGGGAGAGAATTCATTTGTTTGCCGGGTTAAGTCTTCCAATTCATGAGCACAGGGTGTCCTGTCATTTATCAAAAGCTTTGTTGTGTCAACTAACATAATGTTTTCCTTCTTCAGTTTGTTCATGTGATGGATTGCAGGGATTGATATTTGAATATTGAAGCAGCCTTCCATGACTGGAATAAATTCCACTTCATGGTGGAGTATAATTCTTATTACACATTTTAGGGTTCAGTTTGTCTAGGATTTTGTTGTTGGATGTGTGCCCCCAAGTTCATGAGAGATTCTCCCTTCCTTCCTTCCTCCCTCCCTCTCTCCTCCCTCCCTGCCCTCCTTCTCTCCCTCCTTCTCTCTCTCTCTCTCTCTCTCTCTCTCTCTCTCTCTCTCTCTCTCTCTCTTTCTTTCTCTTCTTTCTTCTCTTCCTCTCCTTTTGGTGTCAGATTAATACTGGTCACCTTAAATGAGTTAGCAAGTATTTTTTCCTCTTATTTTCTGGAGATGTTTATGAAATACTGGTGCTAATATATTTGTAAAAGATGGTAGAATTCTCCAGTAAAACCATCTGGGTTTATACATTTATTTGGGGGAGGGATTTTAATTATAACATCAGTTTCATTATGGGCATATGGCTATGCAGACTGACTAGCTCATTATGGTTGAGTTTGGTAGTTTGTGGTTTTCAAGGAATCAGTTTATTTTTAATAACTTTCAAAATTATGACTCTACTATTGTTCGTGATACTTTCTATCATCTTTTTAATGACTGGTGAAGTTGTTTTTATATCTACTATTTTATTCCCGATACTAGTAATCTCTATCTCTCTCTTTCTTCCTCTCTCTCTCTCTCTCTCTCTCTCTCTCTCTCTCTCTCTCTTTAGAGGTGTATCAGTTATATTGATTTTTTAAAAATAGAATATTTTTCTATTAATTCTGTATTTGAATTTTTTGAGTTTTTATTTTTATCATATTCTTCCTCCGGCTTGCTTTGTGTTTACATTACTTTACTTTTTATAATTTCTCAAGGTAGGAACCTGGGTGATTATTTCAAGTACTATAAGTTTTCCTCTTGGAACCGTTTTAGCTGCATCTAACATATTTTTGTTTTCATTTCATTCAGTTCTTAGTATTTTTATATCACTTGTGATGTCCTCTTTAAATCATGAATTATTTTAAAAGGTGGGTTTTTTAAAAAAAATTTACACATGTTTTGACATTTTCCTATTGTTTATTTGTTAACCGTTTGTAGTTTGATTACATGATGGTTAGAGAATACATTTAGTATCATTTCAATTCCTTTAAATGCATTGAGGTCTATTTTCTGGCCCAGGATACGGTCTACTTTAGGGAATATTTTTTCTCTCCCCTTTTTTCTTTCCTATCTCTTATTTCTCTCCTTTTTGTATTCAGTTTCTCTCTCTTTTCTTTTTTTCTTTTTAGGGGTTTTCTTTTCTAATTCTATATTTTATTTTATTCATTATTATTACTTTTAAAAATTATTACTACATTTATATTTTTATTCTTATTCTTTTTTATCTTCCTTTTTCTTTTACATTCTCTTTTTTTTCTCTTTTTTTACTTATTTTTTTTAATTAATTGATTTTTGAGAGAGTTGAAGGGAGAGGGAGAGATAAACATTCATGCGAGAGCATAACATTTATCTCCTGCCTCCTGCGCACCCCCTACCAAGAATCAAGCCCGTGATCGAGGCATGTGACCTGACTGGGAATCAAACCAGCAATCCCCAAGCACACGGAACAATGACCAACCGAGCCACACCAAAAAGAGCTCTTGCTTTGTTTCTTTTTTTTGTCTCTAGTTCTTGTGGTCTCTTGTCTTTTGTTTTCTTTTGTGGTTGTTTTTCTTGGGGTTGTTGATTTGTTTTTTATTTTGTGTTGTTTTTGGTTTGGTCTTCTTTTGCTCCGACAGCCTCTGTATGACAGTTGGCACAATGTGGTTGGGTTGAGCCTCACAGTCAGCCTGTGGGCCCAGCCCACCCATTAATGGAACAACAGCATTCAAGACCCAATTCCAACAGGAGGGCCCTCCTCACCCACACCAGGGACATTCCTAGAGCACCCAGCTCAGAAGATCAAGGTGACTAGACCCCTGGATCCCACAGGACATCCACGAAAATGAGGTGCTCCACCAAGACTGGGAGTCAGAGCAGTCCTCTCCAATAATTAGAAACAAACACAAATAAACAGCAAACATGGGGAGACAAAGAAACAGGCCCCAATGAAAGAACAGGGGGAATCTCCGCAAAAGGAGCTAAATCAGTTGGAGGCAAGCAACTTATCAGAAACAGGTAGAAAGCAATGGTTTTAAGAATGCTCAACAGCATGAAAAAATACATAGAAGCCAAGGAAAACAACCAGTCAGAAGTAAAGAATGACATATCTAAAATAAAAAATACACTGGAAGGAATAAACTAAAGGATAGAGGAAGCAGGGGATCAAATCAGAAGACAAGGTAGACAAAAATCACTCAATCACAGAAGCAATTTTTTTTAAAGGATGAGGATAGTTGAAAGAAACTTTGGGAAACCATGAAAGGTAACAACATCTGCATCATAGGAGTACCAGAGGGAGAAGAAAGTGAACAAAGTGTAGAGACCATGTTTGAAGAAATAATGACAGAAAGCTTCCCTAACATGGCGAAGAAAACAATCACAGAAGTTCAGAAAGCACAGAGTCCCAAACAAGATGAACTCAAAGACCCACATCAAGACACAGCATAATTCAAATGGCAGAGGTTAAAGACAAAGAGAGAATCTTAAAGGCAGCAAGAGAGAAACAGTCAGTTACCTACAAGGGAGCTCCCATAATGCCGTCACCTGGTTTCTCAACAGAAACACTACAGGCCAGAAGGGAATGGCATGAAGTATTCAAGGTAATGAAAAGCAAGCATCTGAAACCAAGACTACTCTACCCAGCAAGGCTATCATTCAAATCTGAAGTTGAAATATTTTTTTAAAATATATTTTATTGATTTTTTACAGAGAGGAAGGGAGAGGGATAGAGAGTTAGAAACATCGATGAGGGAGAAACATTGATCAGCTGCCTCCCGCACCTCCCACTGGGGATGTGCCCGCAACCAAGGTACATGCCCTTGACCAGAATCGAACCCAGGACCTTTCAGTCCGTAGGCTGATGCTCTATCCACTGAGCCAAACCAGTCAGTGCGAAGTTGAAATATTAAACAATGGACCGAGAAGATCAAGGAAGAAATTAAAAAAGAAAAAACCTTCGTGGAAACAAATGAAATTGTACATAACAACAACCCCAGACCTATGGGACACAGCAAAAGTAGTTCTGAGAAGCAAGTTCAGGCATTACAGGCTTGCCTCAAGGACCAAGAAAAACCTCAGACAATCTAACCCAACAACTAAATGAACTAGAAAAAAAATCAAGAATAAAAGCCCAAAGTAAGTGGAAGAAAGTAAATAAGAAAAGTCACAGTGGAAATAAATGACATAGAGATTAAAAACAAAAACAAAAATATCAATAAAACCAAGCGTGGTTCTTTGAAAAGATAAAGATAACAAAATTGAAGATAGACAAAAGTAAAGGAAGCCACCTAGAATTGCAGTTAATACTTGGGGACTTTTATAATTAACTATGATTCATATGTCTAAGAAAATGACTGAAATGATGACTTTTCCCAGAAGACAGTATCTATAACAAAAAAATCAAACAGAAATGTAAAAACTGAAAAACAGAATATTTGCAATACAGAACTCAACATATATGGTTTGAACTGGAAGAGATCGTAGTAGAAAATATTCAAAGTGAAGTGGGTGGGGGGAGGGAACATACCTACAGAAAATATATGTGTAATTGGACTTCGGGAAGAAAGTGAGAGAAAATGGGACATAATCCATACTTGAAGACAAATCACGATTAACTTTTTCAACACCAACAACAGACATCAAGATGGAGATGCCCGTCAGGATAATGCTGGGAAAACCACACCTGGCACTTTATAGTAAAGCTCCTGAAAATCAGGACAAGAAAAGGCCTTACACAAAGAAACATTATTTTCAAAAGACCAAGTACTAGACTCAGAGAAGTCTTCACAATGGAAACAAATAACTAAAAAGACAACAGAATGACATCTTTGAAGTGTTGGGGGAAATAAATGCAATTCAATAAAAGAGATAATTGAAAATAACTGACTAATAAAAAATGGAAAATAAAAAGTGAACTTTAGTTCATTAAATATTTTCTAAATAAGACAAAATTCTCTAGCTAAAAATCCTATAAAATAAAAGGCTAATATGCAAATTGATGGAACAGTGGAACAACCGGTCGCTATGACACGCACTGACCACCAGGGGGCAGATGCTTAACACAGGAGCTGCCCTCTGGTCATCAGTGCATTCCCTCAGGGGGAGTGCCACTCAGCCAGAAGCCCGGCTCCCAACTGGCGAGCGTAGCGGTGTTGGTGGGAGCCTCTCCCACCTCCGTGACAGCGCTAAGGATGTCTGACTGCCAGCTTAGGCCCGCTCCCCATGGCCTAAGCTGGCAGTCAGACATCCCCCAAGGGCTCCCAGACTGTGAGAGGGCACAGACCAGGCTTAGGGATCCCCGAGTGTATGAATTTCGTGCGCGGAAATATAATAATTCAGTAATATAAATAATTCAGAATAATATAAAACAAGTATAGGATGCTTCTATGAGACACATACATGTAATATGCTTGCGTAGAATAGTTACAGGTGAAAGATGAAAGATATCCTTGTACGGTTTAAATATTACAGCTTTACTATCACAAGTCAAACTAGACATCATCTGCACACTTTTGTGTATGTTACACGTCAATACAATGTATGATAGGGAAGAATCATTTCTTTCAAATCAGACACGCAGATAGAACAGCCAGTCCTAAAAGAACAGTCTTTCTAACAAAGAATAAAAATGTTCAGAAAGAAATCCATAGTTGGAGACGGCACGTCACTCACTGAATCCTTCCTTCATTTCCACGTTGTGTGTGGCATCGTGCGGGCTGCTCCAGGCTTTGAAGGGACAAAGCAATGACTGTCCTTCATCTTCTTGGAGCACCAGCCCCTGCCCCGCCCCAGGTGAGACTGTCGGGCTGAGGGGTGAATGGGATGATTGACAGTGCAGGTCACCTGTTCGTGTTCCCGAATCTACTTTGCCGACGGCAAAGCTGCCTCCTTGACCAGGGACATTTGTGTGCTGCACTGACTGGTTCCGCACACTCATTCCGCGTCCACACGCTGCTCCGTCAGCACATGGAGCCCGTCAGTGGCCTGTGTTTCCTGACACGGCGGGCAGCTGGGCCGTGCAGCTGCTCTGTGAAGGCACAGCCAGTGCCTCAGGGAGACCCCGGTGACCCGGCCATTAACATGCCGAGGGGACGCCCGGGGCCGCTGCCAGCTCTCAGCCGCGTGCTGCCCTTCTCCAGAGGCGCCTTGGGCACCGAGATCCAAGCTAAACTTGATCTTTAGAGCAGTTTTCGGTTCGGAGCAAAATGGAGGGGAAGGTACAGAGATTTCCCATCTACGGTCACCCCCATCTGCACAGCCGCCCCCATCCACACCCTCCAGGTGGACATCTGTCAGTCACACGGAGGAGCCTGCACGGACATGCCATCGTCACCCGAGTCCACCGTGGACATCAGGGTCACTCTGTGCTGTGCACCCTGGGGGCCTGGACAGATGTGTGAGGACGTGTGTCCATCATCATCACAGCGTCACCCAGAGCAGTTCCACTGCCCCACACCCTCTGGCCCCCCCTTCATTCCTCTCCCCATCCCCACGGCAACCCCTGACCTGTGCCTGTCCCCGAAGTTCCGCCTTTTCCAGGATGTCACAGAGCTGGAGTCACACAGTGTGGCCTGTCAGACTGACTTCCGTCACGTAGCCACATGCATTCAGGTTCCTCCACGTGTTTTCATGGCTCGATAGGTCATTGCATTCAGTGCTGAAGAGTATTCCATCCTTTGACATGTTTTAAAAGAGACCTTGTGGTTAACATTCTGGATAACTCCAGGCCAGACAACCAAGTGTTTTGTTAACAAACCAGAGCATTCCTCAGCGTGGGTGTGCTCTCATGTGGACGGTGTGATGTGTGTCCCCCACGGCCATGAGTGCGACTGTCCCTCACAGGCGACCAACCCCCAGCCCTTGTCCAAGACCCGCCCCTGTTTCAGTGCCGAAATCCTGTCCAGGACACGCCCTTTCGTTCCAGACTGAGGGGGCCGCTGGTCACCCCACATTTATTGTTAAAACAAAAGGTACACGTTTGCATTGTGGAGAATAATGACTGTGAGTCCCCTGCGATACTGAGTTTAAATGGGACTATGAATTTCACGTGGCCATCGATCCTTTGAGGGAGGGTCTTACTACATGTAGGTGTCCCCCCAAATGTGCACACGCCTGATGACTGTTTATTAAAATGCATTTTGTTTCTAAGCCGAGCCACCAGCGTGACCAGCGGGGACACATGTCGGGACGCCTGCGTCTGGCTGGTGTATCCGAGCGCCTGCGCCCCCGGGAGTGGGCAGAGGTGACGGTGCCTAATGGACGCTTCCCGCTTCCCTCCCGCAGGCTCACCGGCTCCAGCGTCCCCGACCTGATCGTGAGCCTCAGCAACCAGATGTGGCTGCACCTGCAGTCGGACGACAGCATCGCCTCGCCTGGGTTCAAGGCCGTCTACCAAGGTACCCACCACGGGGACGGGCACCTCTGCCGGCGGGGCGCCCTGGGTGGCAGACCAGGACAATCCTGTCTTCTCGCCGTGGAGGCAGGGACTAACTTTCCACCCTCCGCTGCGGGGACGCCTCGTAGCTGTTTGCGAAGCAGAATGTTTAACTTCTCGGGAGCGTGGCCTGCCGTGGCGCCTGCCTTGGTCACGTCAGGATAGAGCAAGACCTCGTGTGGACTGGGAGCCGGCCAAACCCGTGACACGGTGCATCTCGGGATTTTAAACGCCCAGCTCGGCCCCTGGGCGTGTGGCTCAGGGAGACTGCTTTTGAGCAGAGGGTTGCGACTCATCAGCGGGTCATGTGCGTCCCCTGCACCCCTGGGGTTTCTGGAGGAAGCGGGGCCAGGGCTATGAGGAGGAGAGCAAGCCCCTGTGGAGGGGCAGGAGAGTAACCGCATGGGGAGGAGGGGCTCCACCTTCAGGGGGCTCACCTCCTAGCTCACTAGGGGGGTGGGGGGAGAGGGGGCGCCCATCTCAGCGCTGGGTCCGGGGCGGGCTCCCTGGGCTCGTCACCCTGCCCCCTGCTGCCCGGGCCCCGTGGGTCAGGAGGGTCTCAGGGAACAGAGCTTCCCCCTCAGCATAGGCACAGCGTGCTCTCCAAGGAGTTTTCTTATGAAAAATGTCCCCGAGTGAACAGAAGTAGAAAGTGACAGGATGAACCCTGAGTGACTGTGTGTGACCTGTGCAAGCCCCGCCCCCTCCTGCCGCTGCCTGGGGCTGGGCTGGGACCAGGCCCAGATCCTGAGTGCTGGCCTGCCTGGCAGCCTCCCTCCCCCGGGGCCTCCCCAGTGTCCAGGGCGCCTGGCGGGCAACCAGCCACGTGTCCTGTACGGACACCAGCCAGGGCGGGACTCCCAGCCACAGTGACTTGTCAGGAGAAGTCTCGCCAGCACCATTCCCACCCCTCACAGGTGACTAGGATGGGCAGGGACTTGATCAAATCACCCAGAAATGACATCTGAAACCCACTCAGGTCCCTGTGGTCCCGCCCGGAAACACTGTCATTACAAAGACAGTGCTACTGTGAACCAGTGTGAGGAAGCAGCGGGCATTCAGGGTGACACATGAGCATATGGTCCACACAGCTCTCTAACTCTTCAGAAATCTAGATACTTCCCATAAGTTAAGTGGGTTTTTTTGTTAAATTACAAAGAACTGTAATCCGATAAGCTGGCGATGATCCGGGCTGTTTACTGTCGGGGAGCTGCTGAAAGGAAGAAAGAACCGATGTGTAAGTTACTATCAGGAAAGGTTATGAGGTGGAGCCATGCCAACTAAAGTCCCCAGTGCCCTTCCCGTGCCTGGTCCTGGGGCCGGTCACCATCCCTGGAGGTCGGAGCCCCATTGTCCCTGAGCGACTTCCTGAGCTGGGCGTCAGAGAGAGCGGATAGCAAAGCCGGGTCCCCCTGAAACGTGGGTGTGGGTGCGGGTGCAGGTGCGTGTGGTATGGAGCCAATGCAGTGGCTCTGCCCGGGCTGGAGACCGGCTAGGCCTCTGTAGCAGGAGCATCGGAGCCACCCATGGTCCATGGGGCGTGTCCTGGGCCTCCTCTCTGAGCCGCCCCAGTGTCACCCCGGCTCCTTCAGGAGGCGCTGAGCCCCTGGACGCCTCTGCATGATGCAGGGGCAGGGCAGGGGCAGGGGGACGTGAGCCGCGTGACGGGGGAGCCGAGAGGTGATTGCTCTCCGACTCTGTGTGAGTGGAGGTGAGAGACCGGCTGGCGTCCGGGGTGCTGTCCACCCGGAGCTGGAACACGTAACCAGAAGCCACTGCACATCCAGCCCCCGAGGCAGGTCATTAAGAAGCTTCTGCCTGCCCCGGGGGCGTGGCTCCGTGGCTGAGCATTGACCTAGGACCCAAGAGGTCGGGGTTCAATTCCGGTCAGGGCACCTGCCAGGTGGCGGCTCGATCCTCTGAGCCCCAGTGGCCAGGCTTCTGGGAGGGTCCTTCTTTTGGGTCATCTCGCCTGGGCCCAGGGTGCCCCAGCCCTCGGTCAGGCATGCGCTGGGTGTCTGTGAAGGGCTCAGGCGAGGTTAGCGTTTGAATGCGCAGACTGAACAGAGCAGACTCCCTCCAGTGGTGGGCCTCCTCCCCTGCTGTACGTGAAGACAGACAGACAGGCAGGCAGGAAGGTGGACAGACCGTTCCCAGAGTAGCCCACCTCTCTCCATCTCCTGTGGCCCCTTGCGTGGCACGGACTCTCCCTCACCCCGTGGAACTGCAGGCACTTAGGGTCCGAGGGGAGCTGGAGGCGGGTGAGACTGAGCAGATGGCCCTCGCTGGTCCCTGGGGAAGGTGACCCCGCGGCCCCGCCTGGTGCCTGTGAGGTGACGGCCTGGGAGGAGCAGTTGGAGGAACAGGCGGTTCCCAAAGTCCCGGGACGGGACGGGCGCAGCTGTGTGCGATGCTCCCCCAACCTTTCGCTTTATCCCGTGTGGATCCCGGGGAAATGCCAGCGGCCTTTCTCGCCTGGAGTTCCTACTTTCACAGGAGATGCGGACTCGTATCTAACGTGGGTTTAAAAGGAGATCGAGGGCCTGATCCGTCTCTGAGCAGGAGCCCTGTGCTGGGTGGCTGAGGTGGTGATGTGTCGGGGTTGGTGGGGGGAGGACTGGGGGGCGGGATGCTGAGCAGAGCACATGGCGCAGGTGCCCCCCCCTGCCAGATGCCACGGAAAGTTCTGGAGCTGGATGACCTGTCAGAGTTTCCCCAGGTGGAGGCCGGGGAGTTGATCTTGGTGCCACTGGCATCGATGTGGGCGGCCCCGGGCCCCAGCGAGAGGCAGGGCCTGCTGGGCGGCTCCTGAGGAGGGTGCAGCCCGGAGCCCGGAGCTGAGGGAACCGGCACTTCCTCCTATGGAGGACCCTCCCCCTCCTGAGCAGGAGCTCACGTTCTGCCAGCGTCTCCATCCTTCCATCTGCGCCTCCTCCTGCGGTCCCTGTGGGCTGGGACGCACCTGCCTCCTCCTCCTTTGGGAGCGCGGGACCTGGCCACACGGTCCGTGGGAGAGCAGGTTTGCGGGGAATGTCGGCCGGAACTCAGAACTGAGAACGTGAGCGCGACCAACATGGGCCCGTGTATCTAACCGGCTCTGTCTTGTCGAGGTCCGAGTCCCAGTCCACATGACCTCATCCTGCACCGTTTGTGCTTAGGATACACACAGCAAAGCCAATTCCAAAAACATGGGCTGGCCAGCGTGGCTCCGTGGCTGAGCATCGACCTAGGAACCAGGAGGTCACGGTTCGGTTCCTGGTCGGGGCACAGGCCCGAGTTGTGGGTTCGATCCTCAGTGTGGGGCGTGCAGGAGGCAGCCGATCCATGATTCTCTCTCATCACTGATGTTTCCATCTCTCTCCCCTTCTCTCTTCCTCTCTGAAAAAAAAAAAAGCATATTTTCTTGTTTCTTTCTGTCAAACATTTCTAAGGTTTTTTTTGGAACTAGATTTCCTCACCAGCTTTTCTCTTGCTCCGCTCAGCACTGCGCCCTCCACAGAGCAGCCGGGCCTGTGGGGTCTGAGCTGAGGCAGGCAGTGTTCCCCACTTTCCTTCCTGGCCCCCGTGTGGCCAGCTCATCGCTCCTCCCCGACCCCCGGGGCCAGTACCTGTGAGGGGGGAGGGCGTGGGGTTCAGTCTGGATTCGTTTCATATTAGATATGAGAGCTCATTACGGTCTATAAAGGGCCCCCTGTTGGAAGCTGTAATTTCACTGTGGTTTGCAAACAGGCGAGCGAGCTCTGCAGGCTGCCTAAGAAAACGAGGGCTGAGTTTACAGCAGCTCACGCGATGGGTTCGGGAGTGGGCTTGCTTCCTGCGGTCTCCCCCTGGCCTCATAGAGCTTTGGAAAACACATTCCCCCTGCACCATTTCTTACTCCCCCCGTTCCCTATCCCCCCCGCCCCAGGCGGAGGTGATTGCCTGTCTGAAAGGCAATTCCATGGCAACACACTTTTCACATCAGTTTTCAGTCCATTTCGACTTGATGGTTATCTCTCCAAACTTTTCACTTCCCTGTCAGAAATGCAATTACCCACCAGCCCGGATGCGTGTGCGACTGCTGCTCCCCGCCCAGCGGCGCCCAGACAAGCCCATCGCATGGCTTCCTCTTACAAGCTCCCTCCCAGCCATCAGGATGGATCTGGATCTCATGCTTCCCCTTTTCTATCACGTACGGAGCTGGATTATATGGAGCTGGATTACACGTCCTGTGGGAGGACACAACCCCTCTGTTGCCTTTGCTGTTCTCTTTCTTGGCTTTTCCTCTGAGTTTTATCCTCTTCCGAGGTGGATGTCTTTGTTCTCGTTCCTGCAGTTTTATGAAAATCGATCAGAAAGCCTCGCCTGCTCCGTGGCCCGGGGTTCCCCTGCCCCCCATTTGAAAGGCATGTCCACGAGGCTTGTTGCAGGCGTCTCCCCACTGACCCCCTCTCCTCCAGGCTCCTCCCGTGGCCTCACCCCCGAGGCCTCTGCTCCTTAAATAACAACAAAGCGCGCGGGAGGCCGTGCGCATCGCTGTCCTGCGCTGAGCTGGGGTGGGAGGTCGTCTCTGTGGTGATTTGCTTCCTCTTCGTCTGAGACAGGGACCCCATGACACCTGCCTCGGGCTTTGGGGGGTCAGTGAGGTGACGGTGCCCCCACGCCCTGTGACATCTCCCACCTGTCAGTGCCTGTGCTGTGAGGTCACAGAGAAACCACCTCTTCGCCCGCCTGTGAGACCCACGCCAGATGCAAGCGTGGTCCCCTCTCCAGCCTTCCAAGGCTCCAAGGACTGAAATTGTTACTAAAAGTCAGTGTTTAGCGCTTGTGATTGGCTGGTGGTATTGAAAATACCTTAGTTTATACTTGAATCCTGTCTGCTTTTTATTCTTGCCATTTATTGATAGAAAAAAGAGCATCCGTCGGCCTATAGAGTCTGCCCAGTGTGCATTGTTCTGATTGCATTTCCACAGCGTATAAGAAAACTGCTCTGATTCTCCCTCTGCCCACCCTCCTTACTCTCTCTTTCTCTCTCTCTCTCTCCCTCCCTCCCCATCGTGCTACACAGAACTCTATAATGTACTTGGATGGGGCATAATTTATTCATTCAGTCTTCCAAACTCATAAATAGCCTTGTGAATTTCTCTTTTCACATATTTTTAAAGCACAAGGTGTGCAGAAAATACCTCTTTCTAGTGTATATCTTAGGTTTTTCAGGAAGTATCATGGGCATAAATACAACCCTTGATTTCCTTTTGAAAAAATGTCACCAGCCCGGCCAGGTGGCTCAGTGGGTTGCTCCGTTGTCTTTCACACCGAAAGCTTTTGGTTGGCTCCCTGGTTGGGGCACATATGGGAGGCAACTGACTGATGTTTCTCACATCCGTGTTTTTCTCTCTCTATCTCTCTTTCCCTCTCTCTCTCTCTCTAAAAAGAAAGCAAGAAACCTATCCTCAGGTGAGGATTAAGGAAAATTGTCACCTAAACGCACAGTTAATTCATTGCAGTTGTAAGTTTAAAACAAAATATTTTTATTCATAGGGGGACGGAGCCAGTTGAATAATCGCAAATAATAAACCATCTTTAAGGAAAAGTGATGCTGATTCTGCACAGTCAGTGCAGCCCGTTGGAGAGAGAACACCTGCCGGTTGTCGTGGAGCCTGATGGCCCCGAGTCAAAGGCACGAAGGTGCCGCCGAGGAGAGAAGGGCCAGCCGTGCCCTCAGGACTGTCGGAGTCTCTCTCCCAGGGGTGGAAGGCGGCTCAGCACCTGAGAGCCAGTCAGTGCCATCCAGCCTGGGGATGGGACAGGAAACATAAAATGGCCGCATCAGCGGATGCAGAGAAGACACCTGCAGCATCCAGCCCACAGCTGCACTCCTTTCCCGAGCGCAGGAGTCCCCGGACCCGCTGGCTCATGACTGTAGGAACATGGGCTTCTGTGCTCCCGGAGGCCCCGGTCAGACCAGGGTGGGCGTGCTCTCAGCCCCAGGGAGAAGCTCTCCTTGCTTCTCCCAGCACCTGGGTCACCCAGCGCCCTGGCCTCTTGGCCACACAACTCCTGCTCTCCTGGCCACGTCTCTCCGGGAGCTTCCTGTCTTTACTTCCTCTTCTCCTCTGTGTGTCTTGGGTTCGGGTCTCATCCAGAGAACACAGGCAATCTCTTTGTCTGAAGACCTTTAACCAAATCGCATGTACCATGACCCATTTTCCGTGTGAATTCACATGCAGTTTTCCAGAATGAGGAGGTTGCTGGATATTTGGGGGTGGGGGGGTGCCCTTCAACCAGCCACGGCTCCCCTCCTGATAAAAGTCTTCAGAAAAATAGGACAGAGGGGACTCTGCCGAATTTGACGGAGAGCAGCTACAATAAACCCTCCTGCTTCCAGAGAGCCGAGTGGTGAGGGCTGTGTGCCTCCCCCCAAGACCAATAATAAGGCGGGTGGCGTCCTCCACACCCTCCCGGTACCGGAAGTCCTACTCATTTCAAAGAGGAAGAAAAGCAATAACAGCCATACACATGGGAAAGCGAGAAATTAAACAGACTCTGTTTTCAGATGATCTGTTTGTCTGTCTAGAATGCCCCCCAAAACTCACAGAAAAACTCAAAGAACCAGAAAGCCAGGCTGGGAATTGTAGGACACAAGACGAGCATCTGAACACCATTGGACTTCTGTATTCTAGCAATAAACCCGCTATCACCCAAATCAGAAGTCCAATAGCATTTACAGTCACTCAAAACGATGAAATGCCTGGGTGGACTCTGACCCAACGTCTAGGACCTGGGGCTGAAATGACAGTGTTCTGGGAAGAAATCAAAGATCGACATAAACGGAGAGACCCGCTCTGGCCGAGTCCAACAGAGGAAGGTGCCAGCTCTCCCCGGATTGGTCTATGTGGTTCCTGTGAAGATCTCAGCCAGTTTTTTTGGAAGAACTAGACAAGATTACCCTAGAATGGATGTGGAAAGGCAAGGGACCTGGAGTAGCTGACATACATTTGAAAAATAGTAAAATGGGAAGACTCGCTGTGCAGTCACAGTGACCAGGGCGGCATGGGGTTGGTGTCCAGGGTGGCGTGGGGTTGGTGACCAGGATGGTGTGGGGTTGGTGTCCAGGGCGGTGTGGGGTTGGTAACCAGGATGGCGTGGGGGTGGTGACCAGGGCGGCATCTGCTCATGCTCTTCCCTCTCGTTGTCGGCCTCACTGATGTTTTAAGGAGCAGGACCCCAGCGGCTGGTAAAGTAGTGATTGCCGACACCCCTCTCAGACCTGCTCCTGGTTCACGGGGAGAGGCTAACCTCCGAGCCACGCCGGCCGGCTGGCTGCACCTTCGTCACCAGCTCCCCTCCCTCCCCCTCTGACAGCTGGCAGTCTGTTCTGTCTCTGAGTCTGTCTCTGTTTGTTTGCTGGTTCATGTTGTTCACTAGACGCCCACCTGAGTGAGCTCGCAGGGTCTGTGCATTCCTAAGGTGAGGCTGGGAACTTCGGATGCTGTTCGACCCTCGGGTCCTGACACCGGGTGGCTCCCAGCGCCGGGGCGGCCCTCAGATCTTCCCTTTAGGGAAGCAGGGGCAGGCTCCGTCCCTGCGGCCTGAGAGGGGACAGTGGGTCCCGGAGGGAAGGTGGCTGGGGGAGGCGCTGCTCGTCTGGTTCCCTGATGTGACCAGAGGCAGGGCCCAAGGACCAGGGCAGGGGGCCACTGGGCCACACCAGCGTCTCCCTGCCCGGGACGCGGACAGTAAAGAATCTGCTCGGATCTGCTCTTGGGGATGAAAGTAAAAGCCAATGATCCCCCAGCCAGGTCGCCAGGCGGGTGGAGCATCGGCCTCTCACCGAAGGGTCGTGGGTTCCCTTCCGGGTCAAGGACACGTACCTGGGTTGCAGATTCGATACCCAGCCCAGGTCAGAGCAGGTGCAGCAGAGTATTGACATGTCTCTCTCACATTGATGTTTCTCTCTTTCCCACCCTCCCCTCCACTCTCTCTAAAAATCGATGGAAAAATGTCCTCCAGTGAGGACTCACAGAAAACAAAAGAACTTTTAACAAGCCAATGCAAACTGAAGTTTAGCTTGAGACCAGAAAGACACTGTTGGGAGCTGGATGGCTGGCTTGTCCCAGAAGGCTGAGTGGCTGCCGAGCTGACACCTGGGGAGCCGGTCCTGTCCGCTCAGCATGGGTGGATGGCCTTGCAGAGGTGATGCTGGCCGCTCAGCAGGGGTCCGGGCTTTAATTAGGAAAGAGAGGCCGCCGCCCACCGCCCACCCCACAGGCCCCCCCCCCACAAACAGAAACCACCCCTCAATTTAGGAGCAAAGGGAAGTTAAGAGATCCCATTGTTTCCCTAATTCTCAACTTGAGAAGCAGAAGGAATTCCATAGGAAATCCTTAGAGGAAGAAGGTTGCGCAGCCGGAGGCCCTGCCAGGGGAGAAAAGCAAAGCCACAGGGTCAGAAAACGGGAAATAAAGCGGGAGAACTTTAAACAAATAGAAAGGTCACTTCATCTTTTCAAAAAATGTATTTTTATTGATTTCAGGGAGGAAGGAAGACGGGGAGAGAGAGAGACTTTTATGAAAGAGAAGCATCAATTGGCTGCTCCTGCTCACCCTACACTGGGGACCGAGCCCGCAACCCGGGCGTGTGCCCTGACTGGGAATTGAACCTGACCTCCTGGTTCAGAGGTCGACGCTCAGCCACTGAGCCGCACCGGCCGGGCTCATTGAACCTTGACGGTTCCTCAGCGTCCCCGTCTCCAGACACAGCCCACGGGCTCGGGTCCCAGCGCAGGAGTGGCGAGGGGACGCGGTCCTGCCGGTGGCCTCCCTGAGCAGTTGTCGATGAGAAGTTACTTCAGTGCTGTGCCCCAGATAAGCGCGTGCCAGGCAGCTGTCTGTGGTGCCCATGGAGGGCAGAGCCACGTGCCAGCAGGAAATGGCATGGCCTGTGGGAGAGGCCCGACCAGCGCACACCAGGCAGCCGGCTCCCGGCCAGCTGGGCGCCGGGCCTGATGAGGCAGAGCTGGGCTCCAGGGCACAGATAATTGGATAATCAAGGGCCCACACGTCCCGCCTAATTGAAGAGCAACGTGGGCAAAAGCAGCCGGGAACATGGTGAACTGCACAGCGAAATCCGCCTCCACCACCACAGGGTCTTCGTCCAGCGGGCGCAAGGCACTCATCGCGGTAGCAGCCACAGAGCAGGTACCTCCAGCGCTAAAGGTGGCCGTCACACCGCAGCACCGAGGGGCGGGGTGAAAGGCGCGTCTCTCGTCTCCGTAGAGGAGGTGGAGGGTGCGAGTCTGCAGGCGCGGGACCGTCCCTCTCCGTGGAGCCTGGAGGAGGAAGCAGTGGGTTCATGTTCGAGGGCCGAGAACTAAGGCGTGTGCAGGGCCAGGCAAAGGAGAGCTGTCACTTTCTACAGTCGCTATCTCAGTGGTTCTCAACCTTCCGGCCCTGTAAATACAGTTCCCCCTGTTGTGACCCAACCATAACATTATTTTCGTTGCTACTTCATAACTGTCATGTTGCTTCTGTGATGAATCGTCATGTAAATATCCGATATGCAGGATGGCCTTAGGCGACCCCTGTGAAAGGGTCGTTCGACCGCCAAAGGGGTCGCCACCCACAGGTTGAGAACCGCTGCCCTATCTTCTGAGAAAAACAGTTGACAGAGCCAGTAATTTACTAAACCTGCTCTCTTGTTTCTAAAGTTAAAAGTGCCCCCCCACACACTTAAATACACACCGTTTTCTCTTCCTTTGGGACAACCATGCCCATGAGCTGAGAAGCCCAGGAAATGCCCGGACTGGGAAGCAGGCAGGTCAGAGAGCATCTGCACCAGCCAGCTCGTCCCACCAACAGTGCCGGGCCGCCTGGCGGTTACGGCAGAAACCAGGCGGAGCAGGGACGGAGCAGCTGGCTTGATCCGCATGCTCTCAGCACACGCTTCCGTGTCACCTCCTTCACGATTTCTGTGTGAAAGCCACTCCGGCCGCAGTCCCATTTTGTCTCGTTTTGCATTTTAATTTATCTCCACTGACCTCGCAGCTTAAGAGAACTTAGAGACGCATCCTTCCCTTTCCGTTCTGAACGCTGAGCACAGATCAGCGGGATATCCGTGCCCGGGCCAGCTGCCTCTGCCACAGAGTGACAAGATCGGGGTGCGTGAGCGGGCAGGCGGCTTTGTCTCCACTGACTTGGCGCTGTGTGTAGAGTTCGATTCGATCCTAATCCTGCCAGCGTTCGGTGGCAGGTGTTCCGGATTGGCTGTGCAAATATCACTTTTATTTACTTTCCATTTTTATTTTTTAAATCCTCACCCGCGGATATTTTCCCATTGGTTTTTAGGGAGCGTGGAAGAAAGACGGAAAGACAGAGAGAAACAGTGATGTGAGAGAAACACACTGATTGGTTGCCTCCCGCACCAGCCCCAGGGCCAGGGAGGGCTGGCAACCGAGGTACGTGCCCTTGATCGGAATCGAACCCGGGACCCTTGGGTCTGCAGGCCGGCGCTCTATCCACTGAGCCACACCGGCCAGGGCCAGATATCACTTTTAGAAACAGCTCTGTGCTCTGTGTTCCTGCCCCGAGGGTCTGGGCCATCTGCATAGGACGTTTCCCGGGTCCTTCTGAGGCCACACCACGCGCAGGCTCTTGTCTGTGCTGAGCCAGGCCTGCTGGCTGGTGTCCATGGGAGAGATGTGGTTCAGGCCTCCAGGCCTCAGTTCAAGTCTGGCCCCGCCTGGCTGTGCTCCATCGAGGGCCACAACCTGAACCCTGCCCGTCCTTAGGAGGTGCCGCCTGCAGCTCGGTGGCCCGTGTGCCCCCGGGACACTCAGCCCCTATTGCTGGAAGGGCCCTTCCTCCGATCACGGCCCCTGCGGTCAGTGACGCCTGAGCCTGTGCCCCTGCGGTCAGTGACGCCTGAGCCTGTGCCCCTGCGGTTAGTGACGTGTGAGCCTGGGCCCCTGTGGTTAGTGACGCGTGAGCCTGTGCCCAGTGCCCGCCTTTGCTGTGTTTTCTGTTCCTCTTGCTCTGCTGCTCGAGGAAACAGAGGTGGTCCCACCCCCGTGGTGGGGTCTGGATGCATTGTGACCCCGCGAGCTGGCCCCCTTCCCAGGTATCCCACACTTCAGGGGGCAGCCCCTCCTCCCCCGTGGACTGGGCCATCCCTGGATCCATCTCAGGGGCGGGGGGTGAGGGGGGGCAGGCAGGGGGCAGTGCCCACACTGTGGCATCTACCTTAAAACCACCCCGAAACCCAGCTCCGAGTCCCCTCCAAACATCCCTCAGGAGAACTTGGTCAGAAGGTGGTTAGGTCGCTCAGAAACCTAAGTCCCAACGCGCTCTGGACCCTGAGTTAACCCGGTGCCGGCCCTCGAAGAACTGCGGGAGGTGGATAGTAGTGCGCATGGGAGACGCAAATCCATCCACAGGCGTTAAAACTCGCTCTTCCACCCGCCAACGTGGCTCAGGGGCTGAGCGTCGACCTATGAACCAGGAGGTCACGGTTCAATTCCCAGTCAGAGCGCAGACCTGGGTTACAGGCTCCATCCCCAGTGTGGGGCGTGCAGTAGGCAGCCGACCCATGATTCTCTCTCATCACTGATGTTTCTCTCTCTCTCCCTCTCCCTTCTTCTCTGAAATAAAAAATAAATAAACACCCCCTCCCTTTGCCCTGCGCCCACTCCGCCAGCCCTGTGCCCTCCCCGTCAGCCCTGCGGACAATCTTTTAAGCGTGTGCTCACCCTGACCTGCAGGGGGCGCTGCAGCGGCCTGTGTCCGTGGGGATGTAGGGCTGGTTCCGCAGGTCTGTGATGATGTCTTCAATGGCCCCATCGCGGTCACTGTCATAGATGAGTGGCTCCTTCTGCTGCTTCCGTTTCAGCTCAGAGATGAGGTCCATCTGTGGCCTCTGAGCCTCAGGTGGGGACTTGAGTGTTGGGGAGGCCCCTTTGCCTAGAGTTTCAGTGCCTGCCTCCTGAGCAGCCGCTTCTTTCTTCCACTGTCGCACAACTCCAGGCCTCGCCTTGTCCAGGAATTTGCGCTGTCATGCCTTCTCCCACACACTCAGCGCAAAACCCCTCCCAGCCGCAGGGTGCATGCCCCCTGCCCCTCCCCCGCCTCTTCCCAGGCATCTCCACTGCAGGCACTGACCACATGGGCTCGCCTCTGACTCCGCCCCCCTCCTGCCATTTATGCTGATCCCTCCTCCTGGTACCAATCCCAGGTGTCTGCTCGGTGCTCATTCAGGAAGCCGTTGTGTGGACTTGCCGCAGGTACAGGGGATGGCTCGCACCCCAGTGCTGTCCAGGAGGCCCGGCCACGGCCTGTCCTCTGTGTGGCTAGTTGCCATGGTTTCCTCTGTGTGGTTACCCACTGGGGCTCCTGTCACACTCACCCTGCTTACAGCCGGGTCTGTGAGACCCGGGCAACTGTTGACCTTGAGCACTGAGCAAGGGCAGCATTCAGCCAGGGGCCTGCTGGCCCACATTCCCTGCTCTCCCCTCACCCTTTGAACCTGCATTGGGCCTCGAATACTGGTCATCACTGAAATTAGATGCATTTTAACTTTTTTGTCGTTTCCCTCCAAATACTGTAACCCCCCCGAGTGCGTGCATCTTGCCTTCCCTGTCCGCACCGCTCATTTCTAGAGCAGGGCCCGACCCCGCTGACCTTCCGAGAGGGTGTCTCCCTGGAGAGTAATGGGCTCTCGGTGGCTGCATCCTGCAGTTAACGTTGGAGGCAGAGCCACGCTGGGCTCCTCTGCTGCGTTCGGCCTTTGTGTCCAGGTGTCACTGCCGTCAGGTTTTCGGGAAAAGAGGTCAATTCCGCATATTTTCTTCTCATCCGGAGGCCATACGTGTTTCATTTTGTCTCATGAATGAGCTCTAACCTAAGTTAAAGGAAAGAGTGTTCACATGGGCCTGCAGACTTAAATGCTCAGTGGGGAGGGGCACTCTCCCTGGACTGTTGCCATGAGAACCGCCAGATTAGAACGAGACTGGGGCTTGCACATCGGACGCAGCAGCTGTGGGTGCCGCGCAGGCCGTGTGTGGCCAGGAGGGCTCGCTCACCATGTTCGTCGTAACGTCCGCATCATGAGCTCCTCTATGTAGCCACGCGTGTCTCTGAGGACCGTCAGCTAAAGCCTTTCTCTCACGTTTACATAACGCCTTCTCCCGGCTCTTGTAACTGAACGTGGGTGAATCGAGTCCCTGTGTTAAAACTGTTGATGGAAATAATGTGGAGACCAGCGATGGTCACCATGTGTTCATGTTCTAAATGGTTAAGCGCTGTCCGCATGCCTGTGTAACGGTCCATCTGTCCCTCCTTTTGCAGAAATCGAGAAGGGGGGCTGTGGGGACCCTGGCATTCCTGCCTACGGGCGGCGCACGGGCGGTAGCTTCCTGCACGGGGACACCCTGACCTTCGAGTGCCAGGCGGCCTTCGAGCTGGTGGGCGAGCGCGCCATCACCTGCCAGCGGAACAACCAGTGGTCGGGCAACAAGCCCAGCTGCGTGTGTGAGTGTCCCCAGGGCCCTGCCCGAGGGGAGCGAGACAGGGCGGGGGCGGGGGGCTCCCAAGCCCAGGACAGCCTCACTGAGGGGACCGCCCGCTCTTCACGCCCCACCCCTGCCTCGTCTCTCACTCGCCCCTGCCTGGTCCCTCACCCACATGGTCACCATTGTCACCTGTGCTAGTCAGTGCACCTGAGCGTCGGCCAGAAAGACCGTGGTCCCAGCAGTGCCTCCAGCAGGCGTCGTGAGCGTGGCAGGTCTTGGCGTGGATTCCATCCGACACCTGCCCACCTCCTGCTGAGCCAGCTGATGAGGCAAATGGGAGATTGGACTTCAGCCGCTGAAACAGGGTCCTCTTTGTAATGACATAGAACGAAGGGAGGAAGTGTAGGTGCAATCATGTGGGAGAAGAACAAAACCTCCCCCTAGAAATGAATCCAGCAGGTGTTCCCTCCATAAGAGAAAAGTATACAGATACAGGGCGCTGCCCCCCCCCCCAGATGTGCACACACTTCGAGTCACTCTTCATTCCAAGGGGTGACATCGGGAAAGAAAGAAAGATCAGTTGACCTGTCAGCTGTAAGTGAGGATACACTCTTGGGGACACCAAATAGGAAGGTTTTTCTGTGCACATTCTTTTTTATTTTTATTTTATATTTATCTATTTATTTGTAAATCTTTATTGTTGAAAGTATTACATATGCCCCCCATTCCCCCATTGACCTCTTCCAGACACCTCCACCCTCACCCCGGCCTTCCCCCCTGCCCCCATCGCCTGTGTCCGTAGGTGATGCTTACACGCAGACAAGGTCTTTGGCTGATCTCTTCCCACCCACACCCCCCAACCCCCCCTCCCCCTGAGGTTCCACAGTCTGTTCCAAGCTTCCACGTCCCTGTAGGCACAGCACACTCTCTTCAAAGTCATTTTCCCAGGAGGTTTCTATAGCAGCCACCCAGACGTGGTCTGATTTTCCAAGATAACGTTTCTCAAGAGTCACCCGTGACAATGATATACGTGGGTAACTTGAGCGACGCCCACGTGAAGTGGGGAGTGAAACGCTGGCCTAGAGCCCGAGTGGAGCTCTGTCATTTCCTGATCAGGAATGGCTCCTGATACACAGACACACCCTTTTGTGTCGATCTCTGCTGCTCCAAAGGCAGAGGCTTCTCACTAGAAAGGCTGACGTCTGCCCACGTCTCAGCCAGCAGGACGGGTCAGGTCCGAGCCCAGCCTGTGCAGGCTCGGGGGGCACCACCCACAGTGAAATACTCTATTTCCAGTTCAGGAAAGAAAGCTTTATGGTCCAGAATTAGCCATTTACCTAGCGGATGGCCCTCGAGGGGCAGGCATGGCTCCCTCCCCGTAGGCCACCAGCTCCGTGCCCCGGCCCTGGGCCCTGTGTGCGACGGGTGAATCCTCTCTCTCTCCTCACAGTCTCCTGCTTCTTCAACTTCACGGCGGCCTCGGGGGTCATCCTGTCCCCCAACTACCCCGAGGAGTACGGGAACAACATGAACTGCGTGTGGCTGGTCATCGCCGAGCCCGGCAGCCGCGTCCACCTCCTCTTCAACGACTTCGACGTGGAGCCACAGTTCGACTTCCTGGCGGTCAAGGACGACGGCGGGCCGGACGTGACCGTCCTCGGGACGTTCTCCGGCAACGAGGTGCCCTCCCAGCTGGCCAGCAGCGGGCACGTGGTGCGCCTGGAGTTCCAGTCGGATCACTCCAACACCGGCCGGGGCTTCAACATCACCTACACCAGTGAGTGCCCGCGCCCGCCCGCCCTCCTCGCAGGGCCGAGCTTCCGGGTGCGCTGTGCTCATTGTTTTCTTTTGGTTTTTATTTGTTTTTAAATATATTTTATTGATTTATTACAGAGAGGAAGGGAGAGGGATAGAGAGTCAGAAACATCGATGAGAGAGAAACATCGATCAGCTGCCTCCTGCACACCTCCCACTGGGGATGTGCCTGCAACCCAGGTACATGCCCTTGACCGGAATTGAACCTGGGACCTTTCAGTCCGCAGGCCGACGCTCTATCCACTGAGCCAAACCGGTCAGGGCTCTTTTGGTTTTTAAATGTGTTTTTATTGATTGGCGAGAGGAAGGGAGAGGGAGAGAGAGGAACATCCATGAGGTAGAGAATCATTCGTCAGATGCCTCCTGCAGGCCCCACGCTGGAGATTGAGCCTGTAACCTGGGCATGTGCCCTGACCGGGAGTCAAACCAGCGACCTGTCGCTGCAGGAGATGATGCTCAACCAACGGGCCAGGGCGTCTCAGAGGGTTTATAATCGTAATTAACATCATGAGAACAGCAAAGCGATGCATCGTTATCCTGGTGACCAAAAAACACACCTCTCTGTTGGGTTCCTGGCTCGGTCACCCCTGCAGTAAGGACTGAGTCTCTCACGTCTTTTCTCTCCTCCCTTCCTTCCTTCCTTCCTTCCTTCCTTCCTTCCTTCCCTCCTTCCCTCCCTCCCTCCCTCCCTCCCTCCCTCCCTCCCTCCCTCCCTTCCTCCCTTCCTATGTCTCTGCACCCCCATCCGCCTATGCACCCCCTATCCAAAAGAAAAAGAAATCGTGTAGGGACAGGATGGAGGGTTTGGGCCAGGAGCCCGCCCTGGGACACCTGTGGCACTTGGTGAACTCTGATGCGACAGCTAACGTTACCTTCCCTTCACCTCTGACTTCTCCTTGGCAACAGGGACTCTACTGGAGGGCACCCCCTGCAGTGCACGCTGAGGCGGGGGAGTGTGTGTGTGTGTGTGTGTGTGTGTGTG
>JAWPEG010064503.1:1487311-1506842 GCA_035771395.1 Myotis vivesi
CCCCCCCCCCCCCCCCCAGTGGCTCATGGCACAGCTGGCCTTTCCCCACTGCACAGGCGCATAGGGGGGACCGGGAAAGGCCCCTTTGTGCCAGGAACGGAGCTCATCGCACAGGAAGGGCACAGGGCTGCCCCACGGGTCTCCTTTTAGGTTTTTGGTTTTTTTTGAGATGTCTGAACTTGTCGTTTTTGACAAAATAATTTGGGGATTTGATCACATAAGTATCACGTAGACTCACATCTGACCTCTCCTTGAGGTTGGAGTGACACTTGTGTACAATGCTGAGCCGCCCCCGCCCCCAGCAGGCTTGGGAAAAGGGTTGGCCTTGAAGAAAGTTAAGAATAAAAAGAGCCACATGACGCATGCCATCACATGGATACGTTTTTCTGAAAAAAGAACCTGTTCATAGCTCATTTCACTGATTTCGCTCTGGGGATCCAGAAACAATGCTCTGCGGGCACCGTTGCTGGGGGAGCATGTGTGTGAGGCTCATACACTGTGCCTTCCCTCAGGTGTGGGGGTACGTGCTGGGCGGTCCAAGCTAAGATTTCCTCTAGACCAGGGGTCCTCAAACTTTTTAAACAGGGGACCAGTTCACTGTCCCTCAGACCGTTGGAGGGCCAGACTATAGTTTAAAAAAAAACTATGAACAAATTCCTATGCACACTGCACATATCTTATTTTGAAGTAAAAAAGCAAAACGGGAACAAATACAATATTTGTATTTGCATGTGGCCCGCGGGCCATAGTTTGAGGACCCCTGCTCTAGGGCATCTGTTCAACCCAAATGGGGAGGTTCTCTTGTCTGTCATTCCAAATGCTCTGCTTAAAGGCCCAGTGACCATTTCTGCATGCAGGCCATGGTCAAGTCCGCCACATGTACTCTGTCTCTATTCCTCACTATGAATCTGTATCTGTGTCTATATCTATATCTATCTATATCTATCTATACCTGCATCTATATCTATGTCTATGTCTATATCTATACCTACATCTGTATCTATTTCTATAAACTATATATCTATATCTATTAGTAAGTATATATCTATGTCTATATCTCTATATCTATACCTACATCTATATCTATTTCTATAAACTATGTATATCTACTAGTAAGTATATATCTATGTCTATATATCTATATCTATACCTACATCTATATTTCTTTCTATAAACTATATATCTATATCTACTAGGAAGTCTATATCTATGTCTGTATCTATATATCAATATCTAGCTATCTCTACATCTTTATCTATATCTGTGTCTCCATCTTGCCTACACTGGTATTAGATCTATGTTGATTGATGTCTATGTATCTATACCTACATCTACCATTACACTTACATATACTTAAACATTTATTCATTTTTGCTGTTTACCTCGCTTATTTCTTTCATTTCTAAAGCCACACTCTTTCACCTATTGTCTGCATGGACTTCAAAGCTTAAGGTTAAATTTGGATTCCAGACAGATTTCTCACAGCCCAAAAGGAAGCATCTCCAGCAACATTCTCCCTCCCACTCCGTGTTTCTTATGGATCTCCCTCTCTGTTTCTCTCATGGATCCCCTTCCCTGTCTCTCCTGGATTCCCCTCTCTGTGTCTCTCCTGGGTCTCTCTGTCTGTGTCTCTCATGGATCCCCCTCTCTGTGTCTCTCATGGATCCCCCTTCGTGTCTCTCATGGATCCCCCTCCATGTCTCTCATGGATCCCCCTCTCTGTGTCTCTCATGGATCCCCCTCTCTGTGTCTCTCATGGATCCCCCTCCGTGTCTCTCATGGATCCCCCTCTCTGTGTCTCTCATGGATCCCCCTCCGTGTCTCTCATGGATCCCCCTCCGTGTCTCTCATGGGTCCCCCTCCGTGTCTCTCAGGGATCCCCCGCTATGTCTCTCATGGATCCCCCTCCGTGTCTCTCATGGATCCCCCTCCGTGTCTCTCATGGATCCCTCTCCGTGTCTCTCATGGGTCCCCCTCCGTGTCTCTCACGTATCTCCACCGTTGCTCTCAGGGGTCCAGATGATGTTCCACACCTTCCACCTGGAGAGCTCGCACGACTACCTGCTGGTCACGGAGGATGGGAGCTTCTCGGAGCCCGTGGCCCGGCTCACGGGGTCGGTGCTGCCCCACACGATCAAGGCGGGCTTGTTCGGCAACTTCACCGCCCAGCTGCGCTTCATCTCGGACTTCTCCATCTCCTACGAGGGCTTCAACATCACCTTTTCAGGTGCGCTGGCTCTTCCGCTCTTTCTAGAAATAATAGTACTGTGTGTGTATAAGCGCATGTGTGTGCATGTGTGTGGGTGTGTGGTGGGCATGAATGTGTGTCTGTGTGTGAACGTGGAGTGTATGGATGTATGTGTGTGTGAGTGTGTGTGTGATGTGGGGTGTGTGGTTGTATGTGTGAGTATGGGATACATGGCTGTGTGTGTAAATGTGAAGTGTGTGTGTGTGTGTGAATACGGGGTGTGTGGTTGTATGTGTGAGTATGGGATACGTGGTTGTGTGTGTAAATGTGAAGTGTGTGAGTATGTGTGTGGTTGTGTGTGTGAGTGTGGTTGTGAGTATGGTTGTGTGTGTGTGAGTGTGGGGTGTGGTTGTGTGCGTGTATGTGGGGGGTAGGGTAGTGTGCAGTTGTGTGTTTGTAGTTGTGTGAGTGTGTGTGTGTGTGTGTGTATGTGTGTGTGTGTGGAGTGTGGGGTGTGGTTGTGTGTATTAGTGTGGGTGTGTGGTTATGAATGTGGGATGTGTGTGTGGGGTGGAGGGATGTGGGTGTAGGGTGTGTGGTTGTGTGTATGTTTGTAGGGGCTGTGGTGGTGTGTGGTTGTGTGTGTGAGTGTGAGGTGTATGTGTGGGGGTGTGGTTGTGACATGTGTGTGGGGGTGTAGCCCTGTGCATGCATATGGGGGTGCATGTGTGTGGGTTGTGTGTGTGCATGTGTGAGTGTGGGGTGTGTGTTGGGTGTGTGGTTGTGTGTGTGATGAGAGATAAGTGGCCGAGAAATAACTCTGATTGGTTGGTGGGAAGCGAGAGAACAGACACCTGGTGGCCCCCACGGAACTCGATTCTGCAGATGCTCAGTGGAGAAGTGTGGGTGTCACTGTCTTTCCCACAAGCCCTCGCGCTCCTGGCTGGCATTTCACCCGCCTCCGAGGACACTGGCCTCGGGACCCTGTGCTGGTCATTTCGGGTCCTGCCCTCCTGCGGGGTCCTTGCCCACATCTCACCTTGCGGTGAAGACATTCAAACAGGCGCCCGCCCCCCACACTTTCCATGGACGGACACGCGGCTCAGTGGGCCGAGCGGTGACGTCGGCTGCAATTGTGCCGGAGACGGACCCGGCACTGTGGCTCGGGACGGCACAGACCACTGTTAGGACCTGCGTTTGGAGGCTGAGTCCCCAGCACAGCAACACGCGGGCATCGTCCCTTTTACCCTGAGTCCTCACCTTCCTCCTGCGAGGTGCCAAGCTCCCAGCAGCCGGGGGAATATCGCCCATTAGGTGCCCACAGCCCCGGCCGCCACTGACAACAGGCGGGAGCGGTCTGGCCCGAGGCCCGCAGCAGCGGGGGCGGCACACAGCTCCCACCAGCATCGACTCTAGGAGTTCGTGCCCACGTGCGGTCCCTCATCGACGCTGTGAGAGGAGGGGGAGTGACCTCAGCAATTAGAAATTGTAAAATACTAGTAGCTTCCCACCCTTACAGAGGCAGCTGGGAAAGGGCCATCTTCCTTGGTGATAAGTCTCCTTAAAACACTCACGCTGAGGCCACTTGTGTGAGCGCTCACGCAGGAGGAACAGGACTGGCCCGCGTCGGGAAGGCACCTGTGTGCGTCGGTCACTGCCCCTCGCGGCTGGACTGTCGCTGTCTTCTGAACAAGTCGGAGCGTCTGCCCGACTCCCACACCTGCTCTCTCCCTGCGCAGAGTACGACCTGGAGCCTTGCGAGGACCCCGGTGTCCCCGCCTTCAGCCGCAGGATGGGCTTCCGCTTCGGGGTCGGGGATGCGTTGACCTTCTCCTGCTTCGCGGGGTACCGCCTGGAGGGGGCCACCACGCTGACCTGCCTGGGCGGGGGCCGCCGGGTGTGGAGTGCGCCTCTGCCAAGGTGTGTGGGTAGGTGGTCACACGCTTTCATTTCATTCATCCAGGGGGGCCGGGCCCGGCGCAGTCGGGATGCGGGGCCCTGCGTGGTGGGAGGAGGGCGAGGGCGAGGGCGAGGGCGGGGGCGGGTGTGGACCCGACCACGTAGCTGCCTGCCAGGGGGCGAGCCTCCGGCTGTGCCGTCTCAGCTGGAAGGTCAGCTCCTTCCGCCCCAACATTCATGACTGAGGGAGAGCAACACTGCGTCACTTGTATTTATACAACGAAATGAGGTAAGGTAACAGCTGGAAACCACTGTAGGAACGCGACCTTGACACGCTGTAGGAACATGACTGTTGACATGTTGTAGGAACATGACCTTGACACGCTGTAGTAGCACATTTGACACGCTGTAGGAACATGGCTGTTGACATGTTGTAACACAAGCTCTGACACACTGTAGTAACACGACTGTTGACACGCTGTGGTAACCGGACCTTGGACAGGCTGTAGCAGCACAGCCTTTGACAGCTGTGCTGATGGAAAGCAGGTGTCTCCCCTGGTACAGGACGGCGACAGTGTAAAGGCTGTAGATCCGCTGTCTCTCAGGCTGACCGGCTGACGGGCATGGCCCGGTAAGTGGGCACTGAATCTGGGCGGAGTCCGCATGTCCAGGTTGTTCTGCAGCCTCGAGGAGGGGCTCCCAGACGCCCATGGGAGGGTGCAGGCACTTGGAGACGTGCTGGGCAGACGGTGGTTAGGGGGGCCCGGTGGTCACATTCCTGCGACTCTGGGCTGTACCCCTGGGAGGACCAGCAGGAGTCAGGGGCTGCAGGGCTAAAGGACAGCGTTTTGCCTGCACATCACAGGGGCTGGTCCTCAGCCCAGACAGGAGCCGCGCACCTGCCGCCCACCTGCAGCTGGGCACGCGCGGCCTCCCCACCTGCCCATGACGGGCAGAGAACGGCTGATGCATAGCGAGCCTCAGGTATTTGTCTCAGAGTCCCCGTGACTCCCCTGATGGTGGGAACACTGAGTCCACAGCGCCCGCAGTGCACACGCCAAACTCCCCAGGACGCCTCGAGGCAGGCGGGGAAGTTGTGAAAATAAGATTCCTTAACCCTCCAAACACTACATTGTTAGCTTAGGAAAACCTGGCTTTTCCCGTGAGGAGAGCCTCTTCCATTGTCCGTTATTTAGGAATATCCCCTGATTCCAAAGCCAGTACGGACTTTTCCTGTTTACATGAGGCACAGATCCTCAGCAAGTCAGGACTTCCCTGTGCAAACAGTTCAGCAGTGACCTTGCGTGGAGCCCCTCATCTCCTGCCAGGGCACATGTCTGCACACGTCTACCACCGGCTCCCTCCCCCAATAGCGCTCCTTCCTTCTTTGTGGTTTTGATATTTATCTGAGAATTGGGTGCATGTTTTGAACATTCCCTCGAGGAAAACTACACACAGTGCCTTATGGATGCCTCCGGAGCTCCCAGAATCCTGGAACCGTTCCCCTCAGGTCAGAAATTACCGACCGACAGTTTAAGATCTCAGAAACACTCACCTCAGGGAAGTCACAGCATCGTTCTCCACACGCAGCTCGAAGCGGCCTGTAGATTCATAATCCACTCGCCGTTATTCTGTTTTATCTGGATTATCTCTACATCGCTACCCTGTTACCTGGTGTTTACGCCGTTGCCTAAAACGTAAGCTGAGAATAACTGGGGTAGAAATAACATCTGCATCCTATGAAGAGAAATAAGAAAATCCTGCCCGGCCGACATGGCTCAGGGGCTGAGCATCGACCGAGGAACTGGGAGGTCCTGGTTCGATTCCCGGTCAGGGCACATGCCCGGGTTGTGGGCTCGATCCCCAGCGTGGGGCGTGCAGGAGACAGCCTGTCAATGATTCTGTCATCATTGATGTTTCTATCGCTCTCTCCTTCTCTGAAATCAATACAAATATTTTTTTAAAAAAAGAAAGAAGAACTTCTTGAATGTGGGTACCTGCCTGTGCCGCTAGGGAAACACTCAAGGTCAAGGTCACGGATCTGTGGCTACAGTGTATCAACCACAGACCCAGTGGGAGACAGGGGGGCTGCCATGGCTTTACCTGTATCTGTCCGCACCAGTCCTCTCATGTCAAATACTCTCTCCCCTTCCGTTTCAGCTGAGTGTGGGGCGAGGGTCACGGGCAACGAAGGGACGCTGCTGTCACCGAACTTCCCGTCCAACTACGACAACCACCACGAGTGCATCTACAGCATCGAGACGGAGGCTGGCAAGGGCATCCGCCTGTGGGCGCACACCTTCCAGCTGCAGGAGGGGGACACGCTCCGGGTAAAGGCTCCCCCCCGACACGGCGCCTCCCCCGGGGGCCCTCCCTCCACGGCAGACGGGCGGGCGTGCACATGCACCGGTATATTCCCATTACGCTCCTTCTCCAGTGGATCTCTCCCCCTGGGAAGGCGGCCGGAGGTGCCACTAAGTGGAGGGAGTGTGGACTTCGAAGCAGCTCGGTCTGTGGCCCTGGTCCGACGGTGTTAGCTGTGTATCTTGGGCAAATCACTTCACACTTTGAGCTTCCAAGTGTATAAAACATGCAGGCTGCCTGTCGCCCAGGCTGGTGGGAGGGTTAAGTGGTGGAATGTAGGGCGTGGTCCAGCCCTGTGCCCAGCCCTCACAGCCACGGTGACAGCTCAGGGGCCCCAACCAACCCCCTGTGGCCACTCCGTGTACACGCGGTCTCAGCATTCAGAGCTACGATGACCGTGATGTGATTGTGGACACCTCACAGCCACAGTCAGGGGACCACAGAGCCGGCTCGCGTGGAGGAGCCACGCGGGGACCAGACAGTCTGAAGGAAGCAGGACCTCGGGATGAGCGGGGTCCGCAGCAGGGCTCCGTGTGTCCTGTGACGGCGAGTGTTGGGCTCGGGAAGGGCCTGTGGGGTCCGCACCCAGCACCCCCACACCCTGGGGGACTCCAGGGCACAGGCGGGGGATCGGGTCCCAGGTGCCCAGGTCTTGCCTTGACCTAGAACATCCCACCTCCACGTGGAGATGCCCCGTGACCGCAGAGGCTCCTGAGAGCTGCCCCCTCTCCTGGGACTGCGCAGGGAGCGGGGCCTCCTGGGGGCCGGGGCCCAGGGAGCGCCCACTGCAGAGAGAGCCTGGGGCATCACGGACAAGCCTGGAGCAGCACAGACCAAGGCCGGACCTCGTCCCGTCCACGGCCGCTTGGTCACCTGAGACATGGCAACTTGTCCAGGTCACACAGCTGACCTGTGGCCAGATGGGGCGCGTCTCTCTTCTCATTCCCTTTGCAAAAGTATGGGGGGGTCATTCTCTTTTTATTTATTATTGATTTCACAGAGAGAAAGGAAGGGAGAGGGAGAGAGAGAAACATCAATGATGAGAGAGAATCATGGATCGGCTGCCTCCTGCATGCCCCCCACTGGGGATCAAGCCCACAACCAGGGTATGTGCCCTGACCGGGAGTTGAACTGTGACCTCCTGGTTCATAGGTCAACACTCAACCAAAAGTGTCAGCTGGGCTGGGGTTTTGTTCTTACAGGCACATGACACACGTGCTGACACGTCCCCATCCACTCCCACCCCAATGCTATGGATCCCACTGTTGTTAAGCTGTGAGGCTGAGAGAATGTGCAAACCCAGCTGCAAGGGACAGTCAGTGTCCGCCCACCCCTATCCCCACCCCCCGACCCCCCGTCATCTGCTCACACAGGATAGAGGGGCCTGGCCGGGCCTTGACCCCATTAGCAGCCACACCGTCAGGTCAGGAGCTCCGGACAGAAGCGCCTGCCTCCCTCCCGAGTCCCCATGGGACGTGTTTCTGTACAGAACCCAGGAGGTGGCTGTCCCCGGGGTCCTCGCACTGGGCGTGCCTGTGGGCGGCTCACGCGCAGCACAAATTACTGCTCAGCTGAAACCACGGGAGTGACAGGCTCTTGCGTGACCACCCCTCCCCCAGGTGTTCGACGGGCGAGACGGCGCCTCCCGGCCCCTGGGGACCTTCACGCGGCGCGAGCTGCTGGGCCTGACCCTGAACAGCACCTCCAACCACCTGCGGCTGGAGTTCAACAGCAACGGGGCGGACACGGCCGCCGGCTTCCAGCTCAGCTACACCAGTGAGTAGCCGGGGGCGCTCCGCCCTCACCCCGTCGTCCCCCGGTTCCTCGCGATGCGATGCTTCAAAGTCTCTCTGACCCCAAAGGCCACGGTACAGGAAATTAAGCCCTTTGGTTCTGAGCATGAATATTTGCTAGTGACCGTCAGGATTAATGTCTCTATTGGACAGATAGGCCAGTAACGGCCCGGAAAGATAGCAGTCACCCCAGACCCAGCGCATCAGGCCCCGACGAGGAAAATGAGGGACTCAAATCCCGCTTAGTGGGGAGATGACAGTGGAAGTGTCGGTTAACCTTGAGCAAAAATGCAATTAAAGTGGCCGACATCCTGAGCAAACCGTCCACGTCCGTGGAAATGACCGCTGCAGAGGCTCAGTGAGAAGAAAGCATGTGACGTGTATTGTGTGCAAACTGCAATAGCGATCAGCGTGTGAGCCGCCCGATAGCCTGTGTTTTAACCTTTATTATAACCGGGGCTCCACGCGTGGAGTTCACCGCTCAGAAGGCTTTCTTGTCTGCAGATGAAGGGCAGGCCGTGGCCCCTCTGATGTAGATTCACGTGGCTGTGTTCATTGTTGCTTTGCTCGCTTGGCTCCTGGAAGGTGCTGAAGCCACTTCCTGCTCTCACCGTCTTCGCGCCCTGGAGGCGTGATGCTGGGGAGGAAGGGAGAGCTCTGAGGGGACACTGCGTTCACTGCAGCTCCCAGGACGCTCCGTGTACCCGTGGCTCTTGCATTCCTGCGGCCTCAGGGAGCCGACCAGCCAGCCTCCCCGAGCCTGGTCTGCAGGGCGGGGCCTGGGGCTGGCCTCCCCTCTGCTCCATTTGCTCTTCTGTGGCCCGTGGCCAGTGGGGGCCTCTCCACGCAGCTCCCAGGAAACGCGCACCTGAGCTGCCGTTTCACGCCCCATCACCTTCCTGACCTCCTCGCTGCCTCTGCTTCCCGCCCACTCTTTCCAGCTGGAGTCGAGCAGGATGGTGCCTCGAGTCTGTATTCTCACGGTTGAGCAAAAGGGTAACAGACAGATCCATGCCGACTGAGCTCACGCCAGGGGCTGCGGGGGAGGCGCTGAGCTGTCCTGGTCTGTGCTACTAGCTGCCCAGAGTCCGCTGCCCCCACCCAGCCGGACGGGCCGCAGAGCTGCGGCTTCTCTGTGTTGATCTCTCCTGCTCTGTCCAGCGGACTGGCTCCACGGCCACGCTCAGCCCCTGGGGACCCCGTGTTCTCCACAGTCCCAGCACAGCCTTCCACCGTTGCCGCCCCTCCCATTTCTCTGAGTGATTTTGAGAAACCTTGAGTCTGTGGATCTATTTATGGGCACTTGGTAATTTTAAAAATATATGTTTTATTGATTTCAGAGAGGAAGGGAGAGGGAGGGAGAGATAGAATATCAATAATGAGAGAATCATGGACCAGCTGCCTCCTGCACGCCCCACTCTGGGGATCGAGCCTGCAACCCGGGCATGTGCCCTGACCGGGAATCGAACCGTGACCTCCTGGTTCATAGGTTCACGCTCAACCACAGAGCCACACAGGCCGGCTGGCACTTGGTAATGTTTTACACAGCAGCGCAAACTTCTAAAAAGTAGGAGAAAGAAATACTGGGGATCATTGCTGTTGAGCTCCTCGTGCAGTCAATTTGACGAGAGTAATTCTCTTTTCTGCCCGGGTCCCTTTTTGCCTCGCCTACAAAAGCAGACTCTCCACTGGGTGAGGATTAACAAAAACTAACAAACAATCAAAACAAAACAAAAAACAGGCGCTCCGGGTGCCGGCCAGCTCCTGAGACTGTCCCGGAGCTGGACACGCCACCCAGCGGGAACCAACACGCATTATACAGTCGGCGGTGCTGACGGCTCAACAATCAAAATACGATTAACTTCACATTAAATTCTTAGCTTTAAACACTGAGTAATTAAGTTTAGGAAACCCCACGCAGCCGCAATGTGCTCGAAAACCTAAGTGACATAATCGCCTCCCAAAGATGCCGTACGAATAATGGCTATGAAAAGTTTTGAGCAAATGATTAAAGCTGAAGTCTGCGTAAGGCACCTCCAATCTCTCTCCCAAAGACTCGCTAATTGCCTCTTGCCAGTTAATTGCATTCCTTACAAAACATTCCTGTGTAAATGCTTCAGATCCATAATTAATCTACCCGCAGGAGCGGATTAGAAAATGCCAACAGAGTAAATATATAGTTTACTAAACATCCTCAAGTTTGGGAATGGTTACAGATAGCACCCGCCAGTTCTCTTTAATACTGTAATGGACCCTCGCATACTTCTCATTGTACATTTGACATATAGCTTTATTTATGGTGGTAGCGACAGGGTTTTCCTGAGGGGTGAGAGATCCCGGGTGCTGGAATAGTCCAGAAGCCTCCAGAATTTGCCACCTCACTGCTCGGCACTCCTCAGCCGTGACGAGTAGCTCCTTTCACTCGTGTTCGCGAGGCAGAAGCCGTGTGCCCACAGGGTGAGGGGGTTTTCTGAGGCTTCCGGGTGGGGCGTGGCCGGGCCAGGACCACCTCCAGGTCCCCTCGGAGCCAGGACTGTGAGGAGCATGTTCTCAGACACTGCAAGGACCCCCTGGATGAGCTGCAGGTACACTGACGGGTGTCAGCGACCTGAGGGCCTCGGCCAGGAGCCAAGGCAGCCTCGGGGACACGGTGCAGTACAGCTGTCGGCGCTCATTAAGCAGCTAGTGGATTCTGATGAGCGGGCAGGGCAGGCAACAAACAGCGGAAAAGGGGACGTCCATTCAAGCCCTGCTCTTTTCCGGGTCAGCCTGTTCCTAGAGCAGATGGCTGCCTGCGAGGCCGCAGTTCCATGGATGGGACGCATCGTGCAGGAGCGCCTGGCGGTGGGGACGACGTGTGCGTTTCGGATCCCCCTCCGCGCCTGGTGGGATGTCTGATCCCTGATATAAAAGGTGCAGGTGGGGCACTGAGTTCCCGGAGCTGCCGGGCAACCAGGAGCCGGGCTCCCCTCAGGGAACATAAGCCGCCCCTTTCCTCCTCCAGCGACGGAGATGCTGCAAACAGCAGGGAAAATCCTACTGAGGACGCAGGTGTTTTCTAAGCGTTTCAGCAAATATTTGCACAAAGAGAAAAGGATTCTGGGAATCCACCCTGCATTGAATTCAGGATTTATTTGACAATCAGCTGACTTTTTGGTGTTTCACAAGAATGTCCCCAGAGCAGTTACTCTCCAGGAGCAGGATGTGGGGAGGTGTGGGCAGGAGGCAGGCCCTCTGGATTGTCCTCTGTTATTAGAGCAGGTGACCAGCCCTTCCCCACAGCTCACAGGCCCGCTGCCCGTGCGCGTGGGCACCCCTGGGCCGTCTCCTGGCCGTGGTCTGGAGGAATCAGCGATGGTGGGAGGCCCGCCGTGTGCGAGGGGGAGGCGAACGCTCCTGTTCACAGTGATGGGCCTGGATGGCCCCTCGGGCCCTGGAGGAACCTCGCTCAGTGGGCACTCGGCTGACACAGTCCCCGTGACGGGCGGTCGGTGGGGGCGGGGCCCCATCAGTGGCCCTTCACGTGGCTCCTCTTGCGTTGAGCTTGACCCTTCATGTCGTCTTATACTTGAGCCTTAATTCATCTCCTCTTTACCTGGCTTGTTCTTTCTTCCCAAATGACTGACTAGAGCAGTGGTTCTCGACCTGTGGGTCGCGACCCCTTTGGCGGTCGAACGACCCTTTCACAGGGATCTCCTGAGACCATCCTGCATATCAGATATTTACATGATGATTCATAACAGTAGCAACATTACAGTTATGAAGTAGCAACGAAAATAACTTTATATTTGGGTCACAACATGAGGAACTGTATTTAAAGGGCCAGGAGGTTGAGAACCACTGGACTAGAGCTTTTTTAAGAAAAATATATATTTTATTGATTTTTTGCAGAGAGGAAGGGAGAGGGATAGAGAGTTAGAAACATCGATGAGAGAGAAACATCGATCAGCTGCCTCCTGCACACCTCCTACCCCACAGACGTCGCTGCTCGAGGCGGGTCTGGGAAGGGTCCGTGTAGCTTTGCGTGATTTTCCAGGAGGCTTGGTTGTGTAAGTGACCGTTTTTTAGGGTGTAAGTCTGTCCTCGGTCGGGCGACGGTGTGCCGGGTGGTGCACGCGGCTCTGTTTTCCTCGTGCAGTACTGATGCATGTGCTGCGGGCCAGCCTTCGAGAACTCCAGGGACCTACAACAGGAGACACGCATGACCTAATTACAAGGCTCCGGCTAAAAGCAGAGGATCTGACTGTGAGCTTAATGGGAGGCTGGCAAATGGTGTCACCAAAGGCTACAAAAATCTAACCTTTTATGGGAAGAGTGAGGACATTCCATTTTTCTGTAGGGAAAGTAAAAAGCAGTATATACCATGTTAGTCAAAGTCGTAGATCCACTGCGCCCACACAGGGTCCCTCACAGGAGATGGGGTCTCGGGGTGACCTGCATCGTCAGAAAGGGTCAGAGGTCGTGGTCGCTCCGGTCTCGCCTTCCCCGGCCCGTGTGGTGGGTTCTTCGTGCTGCTTTGAGGGGACAAAGGCGTGAGAGCTGCCGGGTTTGCAGTGACCGTTTCTCTCCCCACGGATGGATTTTGCCCTGAGGACGTGCGCAGGCTGCTCGGGCCTCCTCAGCACCAGCGATGAGGTCCGGTTGGCTGGTTCCTGAGTAAACATCTCGGGAAGCGCTGCTCGGAAGGGGACCCGTCTGTTGAATTCCAACGGGAGCAGGCAGACGGGGATGTGAGAAACACGAAGCCACGGCACATCCGGCTGGCACTCTGCCAGGCTCTGCAGCGATGACGGGAGCCATTTGATAGCCGAGGCCGAGGCTGAGCCCTCGCTGTGAGGACGGCACATGCTCTGCCGCATGAGGGAGGCCGTACTGCCCTCTCTCCCGCCAGCTGCTGGTCAGTGGCGCCCAGAGCGAACATTAGTCCCGGGAAAGTGGCTGGTGTTGGACACACTTAGCTCTGACATCCCATGAAATTGGGAAACTCAGAGCATATTTTAGCTGTTGTTCAAAGGGGCGTACATTTTTCTTGGGGTGATTTCGAGAATGCTGACCTCTGAACTCCTGTGACAGGTGGTGAGTGAGGCTCAGGTGGGGGTCAGAGACCCCGAGGAGCGGAGGGCTTTCTGGGTGACTTGGGGGGGGGGGGCGGGTCTGCAGGGGGAAAGGGAGGCTTTATTTCCGGGACACGGGATGTCGGCGTTACTTGGCCTTTGGTGTNCCCCCCCCCCCCCCCCCCCCCCCCCCCCCCCCCCCCCCCCCCCCCCCCCCCCCCCCCCCCCCCCCAGGGGGAAAGGGAGGCTTTATTTCCGGGACACGGGATGTCGGCGTTACTTGGCCTTTGGTGTAGGTGGTCTATTTGCTATGAAACGCAGCCGAGGTGGCAGCCAGGGCCAGGTTCGAATTCACTCGGCAGACGTAGCGTGACCTCATTCGGACATGATGGCACAAGAACGGGTGCCAGAGGGGAAATAGAAACAACAGACAAGAAAGTGCTTCCTTCCAGAGTCCAAGGTGAGATGGGAGGGGAGTTAGATGACGGTGAGCAGTGACTGGGATGCGTGTGGGGCCTGCCTAAGGCAGTGTGTGCCCCCTCGGCCATTGGAGACCTGCTTCCTCCTTCAGATGGCAAGCAGATGGGGCAGGAAAGGCCGCCATGACAGTTTGAGGTTGGGGTTCGGTGACGGTCAGTGTAGTCTGCAGCCGGGTGGACGCCACGGCCACGTGCTCTGGCGTGAATATGGTCACAGCCGGGGCCGGTGTTGGGATGCCCCCTGAGCTGCGGGCGGATTACTGGGACCCGGTGCCTCGTCCATCCCGGTCAGTGAGACGTCAGGGAACCGTGGTCACACATCTCAGAAGGAAGTGTGGCCTTTGGAAGGGCTGTCTCATGTGGAGCCACTGGGAGGGCGTCGTGTGCCTCCGAGGAGGGAGGTCCTGTGACATGGCCCTTCGGGGAGAACCCCCGAGGCTCCCCGCACCGCACAGCCATCCAGAGAGATGCGGAGAGCGGCTCTTGGACACTCCTGTCACTGCGTGGAGCATTGGGTGCTGGGGCCGGGATTGCGAATGGAAAAGACCCGAGGAACGACGTGGTTCTAATGGGAAATGTCCGTAGACGAGCCAGGCACGAAGCGGGGAAGCCTCTCTGCTTCTCGTCGGAGGCGACTCTGTCGTCCAGGCTTCTGGCTGCGAAGCTGCCAGAATGTCTGCCGTCGGTTAATCTACATCCGACCGTTTCCCGGGACCCACATCGCCCTGCTTTGTGTCCTCGGATCTTTCTGTGTTGACTTTCATATAATATTAACAACAGCAACAACAACAATAATAATAACGACTGGATGGGACTCTCCCCTGGGACGACCTTCTCGTCATGTGAGCTCGTGTCACACGTTCCACAGGGACGGTGTGTGTGTGGGGGGGCCCTGCTGGGGTCTCCTCTTGGGAAATCAGTTCAGGGAGGAGCAGGAACCCTGTCGCCCTCAGTCCAGGTTTGTAAGTCACTGCGGGATCCATTCCGGGGTCTCAGTCACTCATGTTCTGACCGAATGCGATTTTAAACCTCCCGGTGTTTATGTACCAGCGAGTATGACAGTCAGAGACACGAGTTTACGTTCATGATCTTGAACCCCAGGTTGCGGGTTTTTTTGGAATGGGTAGGCGCGCGGTGAATGTTGTTTTAATGACCCTGAATGTCGTTCGAAGCTGCCTCGTAGATGTGCGTCGAAGGCACTTACTAACACACAGGAATTAAATTAAGAGCCAGTGACACATACCTTGTGACTGAACTTCCTGTTCGCACCTGGGGACGCTGTCGTGGAGTCACTGCCGCCTCCTGCCTGCTGGGAGGTGAGCTTCCGACGGGGGGTGAGTCACATGCCCAGGAGCCCCCGAGGATGAGACACCCGCCCACCAACCGTGCGGTCCAGGGGACGGAGGCTCAGGAGGAGGCGCCAGGGCGGCCTTGCGGGCTTGGGCCGAGCTTGGCCCGGAAGTCAGTTGTGGTCACTGCAGGGGTCTGGGCTACACTGAGGCAACCAGCTGGGATGCGGGAGCCAGAGTGGGTGACAGGGTGTCACAGGTTGTGATGGGAAGAGCATCCACCGGGCCTCCTTGCTGATCCTGCGGGAACCTTTCAGGGGGGAGGCCGCAGCCTCTCTCGGTGGCCCGACCCCGGGCTGCGTCCTGCGTGGCTCTGCTCACTCTCCCCTCCCCCCGCAGGCTTCGACCTGGTAAAGTGCGAGGACCCCGGGGTGCCCAGCTACGGCTACCGGGTCCGGGACGACGGCCACTTCGCGGACACCGCCGTCGTGTTCAGCTGCAACCCCGGCTACGCCATGCACGGCAGCAGCACGCTGACCTGCCTGAGCGGGGACCGCAGAGTGTGGGACCAGCCGCTGCCGTCCTGCGTGGGTGAGTGGGGCCGGCTCCCGCAGGGGACCAATCCGAGCCCGTGGCACCCCCACTGCTGTCCCCACCGCCACGTTCATATTCCTGACGTTCGTGTAGGATTTTAAAATATATATATGTTTATTGATTTTAGAGAGTAAGAGAGAGGGAGCGAGAGATAGAAGCATCAGTGATGAGAGAGAAGCATGGATCGGCTGCCTCCTGTGCGCCCCCCACTGGGGATCATGCCCATAACCTGGGCATGTGCCCTGAGCGGGAATCAAACCCTGACCTCCTGGTTCCTAGGTTGACGCTGAGCCACTGACTCACGCCAGCAGGGCTGTGTGTAGGTGTTTAGGTGTGAAAAACAGATGTTCTAGTTCTATTTTATTGAGACCATCTGCAGGGAATTATTAGAATTACAGCACGCGTGTCTCCTGGTTTTATGCTCTCCGCTGTAATTTCCTGAGAGACATTTCTTTCCTTCAGGGCGATGCTTGGGAACAGGAACAGAAGGAATCAATAGAGACAGGGAGGTGGCTGTGGTGGGTTATGTATGAGACACAGACAGGTGGGCCGTGTCCTTGTGGCTAAATAACCCGTGACCCCTATGTGACCTCACGTCTGTGTCTTGCAGCGGAGTGCGGTGGGCAGATCCACGCGGCCACCTCGGGGCGCCTGCTGTCCCCTGGCTACCCGGCGCCCTACGACAACAATCTGCACTGCACCTGGGTCATCGAGGCTGACCCCGGGAGGACCATCAGGTGCGTGTCCGATTCTGCTCCGGCGATTTGGGGAATAGAGGTGTGTCAGCTGCTCTCCCCACTGTGACCCCTAGGGGGTGATGTGTGAGGTTGCTGAGCTACAGGAGGGAGCGCGCTGGGGGGTGAATGGTCCGCGGGCCCACAGGCTAACATTGTGTTCCTTTGACAATGTGCGGTAACCACACATAACAAAGGAAAACAGAAAGTGTATCAGTTAGCGTTGGCTGCGTAACAAGCTGGCCCCCCAAACTCAGTTGCTTAAAACAGTTAGTGATGTGCTCAGGGCGTGGTGGGTCGTCTGGGCAGTCTGGTCTGTGCACGCCCAGCCAGGTGGTCCTGGTGGCCTCGCTCAGGTGTGGGGCCTCCACGGGACGGTTGGGAAGGCAGGGTCCTCTCCACCCAGGTTGCTGGTCCTTCATAGCTGGTCTCGGTGAAAAAGTCCACAGCGGCAGCAGATGACGGCTTTTCACACTCCCGCTTGCATCGCATTTGCTTATGTGCCCTTTGCCAAAGCAGATCTCACGGTCTCAGGAGCAAGAGAGTTTGGAGAGAGACACTCCACCCCTTAATGGGGAGAGAACAGAAGCACAGTGATGGGGCCCCAGGCAGGCGGGGAGGACACGGCTCCTCCTCACCCGTGAGACACGGACGTCACTGTGGGGCAGACCAGGACCCGCTCCAGGCTGGAGGGGCACATGCACCAGACAACCATCAAACATGTGCAGCCGTTTAAGAGAAAGTGTCTGTTTTGATGAATGGTCTGGGTTGTGGAGAGCAGTTTGTGAAACCACTGAGCAAACCAGCAAAAGGAACGTTTTTAAAGCAGCTTCTCCATGTCCAGTGGGAAGGCCGTGTCGGAATCCCCAGTCCGTCCAGTGAAAGGTCATTTCCAAGCGAGCTGGCCTTGGTCACGCCCCGCCGGCCTGGAGGTGCGCACGGTCCCCCGCCCACTTCTCGCCCCTCTTCTCCGCCCACTCGCCGTCTGTGCATCGCAGCGCGCTTCACCCTCTCCACATCCTTATTTGTATTCTATTGCTTGTTACCCTCCATCTATTTTATTGAGGCGTCAGGGGAGGGTCCACGTGCTGGGCGGACACTGAGACCTGTCATGCGGGCCCGGCCTGGTCTCCGCAACCCACCAGGTAAACAGCCTCACCTCACACGCTCACAGCCACGAAAGCTCCGCAGCCTTTCTTAAGACTCTGCCTACCCAACAGCTCTGACACCCATGACTCTGGTCCCTGTGGCCCTCCCTGGTGTCACTGCACCCTCGGAGATGGAGCGGCCGGCCTCCGGGTCCCTCTGTGGACACAGGAAGGGCAGAGAGAGGCCACAGCCAGGGCCTTGGTCGGGCAGTCGGTGGACGGAAACGCTCCCACTCTGGTGATCTGTGTCCTGTGCACAATGGCAACCAGCGCCCTCAGTGATGTGTGTGAAACAGACGCCCAGGGAAGGGGGCTGGAGGGGGGCGGACCCACTCCTCTTGGGCCTTCAGCTCCCGAGTCACCACCCCTGTAGGAGGCACCTCCCGGCCAGGCCGAGCCCTGTCCCCTTCCAAAGCCCCCTCCTCGGTCCCTTCGTGCACAGACAGCAGTGTCACCTCCGTCTCCCCGGGATACGCCCAGGACGTTTACAAAATGGATCATTAGGGGGACCGGCTAGGAGGTGCATGTGCAGGACACATGCCAACTGCCCGCAGGAGTCAGGCCTGAGCCACACCAATGGGAATGACGGTGGGGTGGGGGGGGGGGGCTGACGGGGACGCTGAGGCCTCCGAGAGCCCATGTGCCTCTGCTTCCTTAGCCGCCTCCTCCCAGCCCTGTGTCCGCTCACCCTCCCGATGATGCCTGTCTGGCTCTTTAAAGGTTTCCATTTTCAGAAGTTATTTGACTCCTATGTCCTCCATCTCCAGTATTTCCCCAAGACCTGGCGGTGCCTCCCGGTCTGTGGGACTGACCACCTTAGATCTCTTTCTAGGTCCAGTGGTTCTCAGCCTTCCTCATGCCGCGACCCTTTAATACAGTCCCTCATGTTGTGGTGATCCCCAATTTCATTGTTACAAATTGAACATAATTAAAGCATAGTGATTAATCACAAAAACAATATGTAATTATATATGTGTTTTTCGATGATCTTAGGCAACCCCTGTGAAAGGGTCATTCGACCCCCAAAGGGGTCGTGACCCACAGGTTGAGAACCGCTGTTAGGAGGCTGTGGGAAACCCTGTGCATGAAGCCGCGCTGGTGGGGCCCGTCCCTCTCCCTCCCTCTTATCTGCGTTTCCAGTTCCTCTCTCCCCTCACTTCCCTCTCACTTTAATTTTCTCCCAACTGACCTCTCCAAAGCCTCTACCGGTTGGTCCCCCAGGGTCCCGGCCCCCAGGGGTTTGGTGCTCTGCCCCTGGCGCGTTATCTGTTATCTCCGATGCTCACCTGGGCCCGTTTCAGAGGGAGCGCTCGCTATCTCCATCCCGCGCTCGGCCTGTGCACCCAGGTGCCCTGCCTCACCCGCAGACCCTTCTCAAATTCTAGGCCTCAGTTACAATGTCAGGTCCTCAGCAAAGACGCCTTTTCACGATCCCGTCTGAGAAGTGTGCCGCCTTCCCTGGCCTCCGCGCTCCGTGCCTCAGCGCCTTCCCTCGCAGCCGGACATCTGGGTGTCAGGACAGCCAGGCCCTCCTACCTCCACGCTGCTGGCCCGCCCATCCCGTGACCTCACTGTTCATCCCCCTTCTCCCCAAGCCTTCCACTCACCACCCACCCAGCCAGCTGCCACGCCTGGATCCACGCCCGTGGCCACTCCCCCGATTCACCAGGCCTCCAGCCCACAGCCAGAGGGTCTTCTCTCCAGGGTCCAGTACAGAAGCAGTTTCTGTACATCTGAATGCAGTCTCTTATTGATCATATATAGCAATAATGTGTTATATACAGCACATACATAAGTTATCTATTCTTTTTTATTTTTATTTATTTATTTATTTTATTATTATTTTTTATTATTATTTTATTAAATCTTTATTGTTCAGATTATTACATTTGTTCCTCTTTTTTTCCCACCATAACTCCCCTCCTCCCAGTTACCACCCCACCCTCCGCCCTCACTCCCCACCCACTGTCCTCATCCATAGGTGCATGA
>JAWPEG010064503.1:1517125-1535242 GCA_035771395.1 Myotis vivesi
CCACTCTTCCCTCTCTTCTGCGTTCCTGCGTGGACAGAAGGCTCCCCATACCAGCCCAGGGGCCCTACAGGCCTACACACACACACACACACACACACACACACACACACACACACTCACTCCCCTCCGAGTAAAGCTGTAACGCGTGCACACACACACACACACACACACACACACTCACTCCCCTCCGAGTAAAGCTGTAACGCGACCTGTCATCTCCTCTTCCAGCCTCGGTAGCGTCCACCTGCAATGACCCGGGCATGCCTCAGAATGGCACCCGCTACGGGGACAGCAGGGAGCCGGGCGGCACCGTGGCCTTCCAGTGCGACCCCGGCTACCAGCTGCAGGGACCGGCCAGGGCCACCTGCGTGCAGCTCAACAGCCGCTTCTTCTGGCAGCCGGGCCCGCCCACCTGCACAGGTACTGGCACGCGCCGCGCCGCGCCATGGATTGTCCCTGCAGAACCACTTCTTCTCTTTGAATGAGGAAAGGGAAGGGAGTGAGAGAGAGAAACATCAGCGAGGAGAGAGAACCATGGACCGGCTGCCTCCTGCACGCCCCCGACTGGGGATGGAGCCCGCCACCTGGGCACGTGCCCCGACCGGGAGTCGAACCGTGACCTCCTGGTTCCTAGGTCAGCGCTCAACCGCTGAGCCATGCCGTCCGGGCCAGAAACATTTGGTAAGGGTTCCTCTCCACCCGTTGGTGCTCTGAACCCATGCTGACATTTCATTGCAAACCTCGAAGCTCCATTTTATTAGGTGAGATCCAGGAAGTAATCTACTTAATATACAGTAATTGACATTTATCTAACAGTTCCTGTCCTGAACACATCTTGTAAAAATAAGAATTGATCAAATTACTATAATTTAAAATTCTGGGTGGCTAAAAATTTCATAACCCTCCTATTGCTCTTCTCATTTTTTAATATAGAAACTTGCCCACGAGCAAAACCGACTAGATAGAAAGCACTTTCTCTTTTGAGATGGCTTTTGTATCGTCTTGCTACATTTTAATCGAGTTCTGAAAACTAGAAATCATACTGCTTTTGTCCAAATGAAGATACCAGGAGAAAGTTGTCTCTGAAATGCGCTGGAATTGTCAGACTTTGACCTTATTAACATGGAAATGGGTTTTGCAGGCTTTAATTTGAATAACAATCCAAGATGTTCTTTCGCAAATATGGCTTTCAGGTAATGCATGTTTTTATGGAAAACAGCAATGCCATGTAGACTGTCCCTCCATTCGATTAAACATTTTACCACAAATAACTATTTAGATGATTTCAACTTAATTTTAAAAGGAAATGCTACTGAACTTTATTATCCTAGTGAACGGTCATAGTGCAATTTGAACTTCTTTATAATCGGCTTCCAATACGTACAATTTAATTAATCCATGAAGAGAGAGACCATGATCATGAAATGAGGGGCACAGGGCTGTCATGTCAAGCCCAGTCCTCAGGAACACCCACAGATTTCTACCTTTCTTTTTTTTTCTTTTCTATTTTTTTTTTTTTTGCACTGGAAGATGCATGGATTTTTAAAAAAAATATATTTGTATTGATCTCAGAGAAGAAGGGAGAGGGGAAAGAGATAGAAACATCAATGATGAGAGAAAATCATGGGTCGGCTGCCTCCTGCACGCCCCCCACTGAGGATGGAGCCCACAACCCGGGCCTGTGCCCTGACTGAATCTATCTGTGACCTCCTGGCTCAAAGGTCAATGCTCAACCATTGAGCCACACTGGCCAAGCTCTACCTGTTTGTTTTTAAAAGTGGAGTAATTAGCCCTGACTGGTTTGGATCAGTGGATAGAGCATCGGCCTGCGAACTGACGGGTCCCAGGTTCGATTCCGGTCAAGGGCATGTACCTTGGTTGCAGGCACATCCCCAGTAGGGGGTGTGCAGGAGGCGGCTGATCGATGTTTCTAACTCTCTATCCCTCTCCCTTTCTCTCTGTAAAAAATCATTAAAATATATTTTTTTAAATAAAATAAAAAATAAAAGTGGAGTAATTACCTATAAATGCACCAACCATTTTAAACCACTGTCCTGCTTTTCAGTGAAGAAAGGCACCTTTTAATCCTGTTTTCAGGATTTCCGCTCCCGGGGAGGGACATCCGAAGCCAGGCCTCTAGCAGTTAACCTCCCGAGACCCCTGCTCAGCTGACATTCATTCAGACACCTCATTGTAACATCTGACCCTCTTTTCACTGAGCTGTAGCCTTCGGGGGGGTCCTCTCTGAGTTGCCTAGTGTGGCCCGTGACTCGGTCATCCATCCTCAGCAAAGACACCAGGCAGCACTTCACCCGTCTCGAGTGTCAGCTGCAGGGACACCCCTGCTCACTGCAGCAGCTGCATGCCCTGTGGGCAGCGGCCTCACCTGGTTAGCTGAGTAACAGTCATGCTCAAACCACAGCGAGTACGTTCCGCGGGTCCGCGGTGCGGAAAGCCTCCTCAGCAGGAGGGTCACGGCATCCCCTCTGCTCACAGTCACGGGACGTGACCTCCTGGTCGTGGCCTTTCCGCGGGGAGGGAGTGACCGCCGGCAGGCGGCGTGGCGAGTCCGGGGGCGCCTCCCGGCACACTGACCGCTGTCCCCTCTCCCTTGTCCTCCTCGTTGGCAGCCACCTGCGGCGGGAACCTGACCGGCCCGGCGGGGGTCATCCTGTCCCCCAACTACCCGCAGCCGTACCCTCCCGGGAAAGAGTGTGACTGGAGAGTGAGGGTGAACCCCGACTTTGTCATCGCCTTGATCTTCAAAAGGTACCCCTCCCATTGAACACTTCTTTTTTATTTTTATTTTGTCTGATTTCTATTTATTTATGTATTTTGTTACTCCACATCTGAAGATTTTTTCCCATTAATTTTTAGAGAGAGTAGAAGGGAGAGAGAGGCAGAGAGAGAGAAACATTGATGTGAGGGAGACACCTCAATCGGCTCCTCCTGCTCACCCCCCACTGGGGATGGAACCCACAACCCGGGCCTGTGCCCGGACAGGGAATTGAACCCTGACCTCCTGGCTCAGGGGTTGACGCTCAGCCACGGAGCCACACGGCCGGGCATACCCAGCTCTTGAAACCTCATTTCAGTCCGAGGTCCCGGTGCAGAGAGGGACAGTCTGTTCCTGAGCCCCGAGCCCTGCCAGCCTCTCTCAGGGATGCTGTGTACATGTGACAGCCACGTGAATCGAATGCATCTGTGGCCACTGATGTCTGTTATCATTATTCCTGTCTCGACCTTTTGCTTCTGTTTCACTTCTGGATTGTTCTGTTTTTTAAAAGTCACACGCAAGGCAGAGCCCCCTCGCGCTGGGAGACTGGCCTGGGCGGCAGGAGCACATGGGGAGGCCCTGACGGGCTTCTTTCTCTTTAGCTTCAACATGGAGCCCAGCTATGACTTCCTGCACGTGTACGAGGGCGAGGACTCCAACAGCCCGCTCATCGGCAGCTTCCAGGGCTCTCAGGCCCCCGAGCGCATCGAGAGCAGTGGCAACAGCCTCTTCCTGGCCTTCCGGAGTGACGCCTCCGTGGGCCTGTCCGGCTTCGCCATCGAGTTCAAAGGTACCATGTCCAGCGTCCAGCATCCAGGCCCCTGCTCCAGGCCCCTCCAGTCACTCCTGCGGGAAGAGGGCCGGGCCGGCGGGCATGTGCAGGAGGCAACCAATCCATGTGTCTCCCACATCGATGTTCCTCTCTGTCTTTCCCTCTCTCTCTCCCTCTATCCCTCACCGAAAAATATCCTTGGGTGAGGATGAGAGAGAGAGAGAGAGGGAGGGGAAGAAACATCAATGAGAGAGAATCGTGGATGGGCTGCCCCCTGCACGCCCCCTATTGGGAATCGAGCCCACAACACAGGCACGTGCCCTGACTGGGAATCAAGCCGAGACCTCCTGGTACGTAGGTCCATGCTCAGCCCCGGAGCCGCCGGCTGGGCCGGACAGCAGGGTCCTGTGTGCTCTGAGCTCAGCCTCCCTTCCACATCGTGATGAACAGGCCGCGCCTACAGCGCTGTCTGCCCGCGGCCTCCTCTGAGCTGCGGGATAATCATGGTGAGGACGAGGGTGAGGAGAGCTGCCCGCACTGAGCACATGGCCGTGGGCAAGGCGCCTACCTAGCGACTTGCATCGTTAACCCATTTAACCTTTACATCCGCCAACGCGAGGCTGTTACCAGGGAAGAGAAAGCAGCCTGCGGCCTGAGCTGGGAGGGACTGTGGTCTCAGAGTGGCCTGCCCCGGCCTCGAGTTTTCCGAATTCCGTCCCAGGCCAGGCATGGTGGCCGTGGGCACAGCAAGCTGGGCATGGTGGCCATGGGCACAGCAGGCCAGGCATGGTGGCCCGGGCACAGCAGGTGGGAGAGGAGAATAGTTCCGTGCAAGCGCTGGGTGTGGCCATGCTCAATGCTTCTTCCCTCCAGGCACAATGTGTTCCTCTGAGCTGGTGGGTAGGAATCAGGGGCCCTATGTGCAGGCGGCCACGTTCACAGAGCTTTTACCGAGGCCGAGGGAGCCGTGGGGAATGGCCGCGCTGAGGTTGGTGCCGGGCTCTCAGGGTTCTTCCCACCGCCGGTGCCCGTGGCTGTTCAGACTGCAGGGCCGCGGAGGGGGCATGGCCGCCCTGAAGCCCACGTGCCAGNAAGAATAAGAAGAAGAAATGGGAAGGGAAGGGAAGGGAAGGGAAGGGAAGGGAAGGGAAGGGAAGAGAAGGGAAGGGAAGGAAAAAGGAAAGAAGGATTAAGGGAAAAGCCCATAGACACAGACAAGAGTGTGATGACTGCAGAGGGGGAGGGGTGGGGTGGTGGGAGGGGAAGGGGGGTGAGTGGTGATGGAAGGAGACTTGCCTGGGGAGTGAACACACGATACAACCACAGATGACGCATGTAGAATTGTACACCTGGATCCTATATGATTGTCTTAGCCAGTATCACCCCAATACATCAATGTTCTTAACGAATGGACCAATCCCCTCTCGGGAAGTCAGATTCCCCGCCTCTTCCCAGGCAGCTGAGGTGACTCGGTACAAAGTCAGGCAGTGAGCTTCAGTTTTTCCAGAATCAGCGTTTTTGGTTCAGCACCAAGGTCTGTAGTTAATGGAAGGATGGATGGAGAAAAAGGAAGTGCTGCCTTTTCTTTTAACCAAGAATAAGTAATTGAATAGCAATTGTGCAGTAAGATGTAGTTTGAAAACTGGGAACTATAATTTGATTAAAAGTTTTTCTATGATATTTAGTTATTAACTGGGTAATTAGTAACCTGATCTTCTTTCCTAGTATATGTAATTATTAACTTGATAATTAATTAACAACTTGGTCCTTAGTTGATCAGTAAATATTTTTGAGCATTTTTCATATGTTGGGCTCTAGTCTAGGCATTCAAAAACAATCAACCAGACAGTCAAACACACAGGAACATTAAGGCCCGCCCCCACGAGGGTCACCCGCCCCCAAAGAGGTCACCCGCCCTCACGGGGGTCACCCACCCTCACGGGGTCACCTCCATTTCTCCTGCAGAGAAGCCCCGGGAAGCCTGCTTTGACCCTGGGAACATCATGAACGGGACCAGAGTCGGGACGGACTTCAAGCTGGGCTCCTCCGTGACCTACCAGTGTGACTCTGGCTACAGAATCGTGGACCCTGCGTCCATCACGTGTGTGATCGGAGCGGACGGGAAGCCGGCCTGGAACCAGGCCCTGCCCACCTGCAGCGGTGCGTGCGCGTGTGTGACATGCTGCCCCCGCCTCACCTCCGCCAGGTCCAGCTCAGTCACAAGGGCCCTGAGCAATGCTCCTCCTGTTCCCACAGCATCACCTCCTGCAGGTCCAGCTCAGTCACCAGGGTCCTCCGCACTGCTCCCTGGTCTGCGGTGGGGATCACTTGCTCGCAGAGCTAAGGAGGGAAATGCAGGCGACCTTGAATCAGCCAGGCCTCAGCCATCCTCCCAGTACCTGGAGGGGACTGTTTCTCTCCCTCAGAGAGTTCAGCATTTTTACTCCCCTTTTGTGTATCTGATCTACATAGAGGTACCGATGAAGTCTCCAGGTGTGCTCTCTGTCTGTTTCCCTCCCTTCCTCTCTCCATTTATACATACGCAGTATACATAGATGACACATGTACACATGTAACATTAAAATGAATGTGTCACTTCCACCCACAATCCAATAGCTTGTAACTCCTTATTTAGATGTTAAATTGATAAAATCAACTATTGACGGTCAGATCCACCTTCGAGAACAGACAAGAGTCCCCTCCAGTGACAGGAGCCAGAGTAATGCCCCTGATCTTATACATGGGGAAGGGCCTAGGGAACATAGTTCATCTCAAATCATTAAAACTCCCATTTCTCTATTTATTATTGTTAATGTTATAGTTGAAATTTTGAAGATTACATTTTATTAAATTGATCTTTACATATATATATACACACAGACACATGCATAAAGGGAAACATACATTTATTATATGTTTAAATCTATATTAAATATATGTATGTCACATTTAAACACACGTATATGTAAAGAGTAGTATGCATATATGCAATGTCGATTGATAAAGGAATTCTGTGAACTTGTTAGCACTAGCTAGTGTGTGATTTTTGTAGCAAGTCATGGTTATGAATTATGAAGGCCGGTTTACGAGCCAGCGCGTTCTGTTGATCTACTTTATGGAAAATGCTGACCGACAATGAATGTAGGTTGTATTGACTGCGTTAGGAGGTTTATACAGAAGGGCACATGTTAGTCCTTCCCCGGGTTCTTTCATAACTGAAAATAACAACACACACGTACACTCACACACACTCAGACACACACTCACATAGACACATACTCTCACACACATACACTCACACACACTCAAATAGATACACACACAAACATAGACACACACTCACAAACTCACACATGCACACTAATTCCAACACATGCACTTACATGGACACACACAAACATAAACACACAATCACACATACTCTCACACACACACACGCTCACAAACTCACACACAGACACTCAGACACACTCAGACACACACACTCACAAATACACAGACACACACAGCTCTGTTTTAATTAACACCCCACCATCACGTCGCCCCTAACTTTCCAGGTTTCAGTTGCTTCAGCTTTAAATCAATCTTTTTGAGAGAACCCCCCACATTAGTAATTATATATGTTGCTCTTGGACTGAATCTACAGTATTAAAGGCTGAAAAGAAGACAAAAACTAGAAAGAAAACTCTTTTCTTTGACTCCCATAGTAATATAAAAACAGAAAAACAAAAACCCTGAAATAATCCATGTATCTCTGAATATAGTGATTGGCCAGACATGGCTGGTGAGACTTTAAATAGCCTAACAATTTGCTTTCATCGAGCCCGTTATTGTTATTATTTGAGCTGTTTTCATGATTATTTTAGCTTGTCTGAGAAAGGCTTAAAATAATATTGTCTTCCTGCTAAATTAACGTACTTTTATTCTAACCTGGTAAATACCTGTGTTCCTTTTTCTCTGACTTTGGAGAGCAAAGTGAAGTCGGCTTTGGACGGTAACATCCTGGATGTTTTAGGTGACACCCTGCTCCCTGACGGGGGCCTTGGCCTCCGGCCCTGTCCCGGCGGCGTCCTCCACACACGTAATTCTGGTCGCTTTCCCGTCCAGCTCCCTGTGGCGGCCAGTACACGGGGTCCGAAGGCGTGGTGCTGTCCCCCAACTACCCCCAGAACTACACGGCCGGCCAGACGTGCCTGTACTCCATAACGGTGCCGAAGGAATTTGGTAAGACTGTCTTTGTACTTTTAATTCATTGTCATGCTTTTCATTGGTGTTCATTGTTCTACCTTTGTCCACCCTGTATGATTGAGTACACACACACACACACACACACACACATACACACACAGGCTATTATAGTGGGGTTGCCTCTGTTACACACACATACACAGACACACACACACACACACACACGCGCGCGCGCGCGCGCGCATGAGCTGATATAGGTAGATTTGCCCGCTTGCTGGCGCTCACCTTATTCTTTCGTTAGAGCTGTGATGTGTGTGTTTGGCACACGTGCCTCCATTTACTGCTCACGATGCTGTGGAATGGTTTTAGCTTCGCCCTGACACTTAAATAAGATTTAGTTGCTCATTGTCAGTCGATGCTAAATCACAAATTTTTGTCAATATCATGAAGGCCCAATATGCTATTGGTTTGAGTGCAAACCTGACGAGGCGTGAAGTAGGAAAGTCCGAGGCAGGGGCCTCCATGGGGGAGCTGAGCTCTGCGACCCTCCGGCCGGGAGTGAGACAGAACGCCCAGTGCAGTAACAGCAGCTGTGTCCACACTGTGTTGCTGAGTCATGTGTACACACTGCAAGGAATACAGGGATTTGGCATGAAAATAACCAGCTCTTAAAAGAGTTTCACACCCCTTCCCGAATGAGCCGGCTTCCCAACCCAGCAGTGTCTTGATCCCTGTACTAGTGTCTAAGCTCTCACCTAAACAGGCCACTTTGCAGTGACCCTGCCAGCACCCTAAGGTGAAGTTAAAGGAAACCAGCCTCGTTAATGTCAGACATGCAGACAATGATCACCTTACGCCTCCCACTGAGCACCAAACATCAAGGAAACAACAACGCACAGTAGCCATAGCCACGGAGATGCTTTAGGAAGCTTGGAAATGAGTGCTGGGCCCCGGCCTTCGGAGAGACCGGTCCCGGTGCAGGGCAGCCAGAGCCCCTTTCCCCTCTAAGTGTGTCGCCCCTTCGTCCGCAGTCGTGTTTGGGCAGTTCGCCTACTTCCAGACGGCGCTGAGCGATGTTGCCGAGTTGTTCGACGGGACCCACCCGCAGGCCCGGCTCCTCAGCTCGCTCTCCGGGTCCCACTCAGGTAAACGCCAGAGAACCCGTCTTTCCTTCCATTCAGATGGGCATGCGACTCGTTCTAAACTCCGTGTGTATGTGTGTATGTGCGTGCTCGTGTGTGAGGACGGGTGTGTGTGTATGTGTGTGAAGGAGAAACTTAGTCATCCTTGAGTGTGTTTGTTTAGTAAAATTATATCTTTGATAAGAAATGTCCAGTGGACCTTTATCCCATAGATAAAGCCGTCTGCTTTGATCATTGCACTTACTAAGATTATAGAAAGTAGGAAATCCATCTCAATAAAAGTGGAAAATATCCAAGAGAAAGGATTAACTGGGATGTTTTTAATTTCTATTCTATGTGTTGGGAGCTTCTTCCTGGAGCTAAACAGTATGAACATTTAGGTCTCACTCAGTTGACCCCTGCAAATACATAGGTATAGACCCACTACATCCACACGTGTAACAGTACATGTGTTTATCACATGTGTGTGTGCACGCATCCATGTATGCTTCATGAAGCACAGGATATTAGTTCACAACTTATTTGTGTTCCATATTTTCACTTGAGCGGACCTGTGTAGGTCTCCGCATCAGACCACACGTGCGACCAGCGTCACAGGTGTTTGTTCTGAGTAGTTTTCAGACGGATGCGCGAGGTGGGTGTGATCCCGGGCCTCGTGACCCCGGCCCCTGTCTGAGGCCTCGCTGTGTCAAGCAGCCACCCGAGCACAGTGGCCCCTCTGTGGCCATTGGTCAAGGCCTGGAGGCTCCCAGTGTCCACTGTCGTTAACCAAAGGCCACAGGGCCCGCGTCTTGATCATTTCTACCCAAGTCCAACGGGGCTCAGTCAGAACGACATCAGGAGACGCCATTGACAACTCGGACACATTGAACTCCCACATCCCTTAGGGATGCATTGAGATCCCACATCCCTTAGGGACACATTGAACTCCCACATCCCTTAGGGACTCGTTGAACTCCCACATCCCTTAGGGACGAGTTGAGATCCCACATCCCTTAGGGACACATTGAACTCCCACATCCCTTAGGGACACATTGAACTCCCACATCCCTTAGGGACACATTGAGATCCCACATCCCTTAGGGACACATTGAGATCCCACATCCCTTAGGGACACATTGAACTCCCACATCCCTTAGGGACACATTGTACTCCCACATCCCTTAGGGACACATTGAGATCCCACATCCCTTAGGGACACATTGAGATCCCACATCCCTTAGGGACACATTGAGATCCCACATCCCTTAGGGACACATTGAACTCCCACATCCCTTAGGGACACATTGAACTCCCACATCCCTTAGGGACACCTTGAGATCCCACATCCCTTAGGGACACATTGAACTCCCACATCCCTTAGGGACACATTGAACTCCCACATCCCTTAGGGACGCATTGAGATCCCACATCCCTTAGGGACACATTGAGATCCCACATCCCTTAGGGACGCATTGTACTCCCACATCCCTTAGGGACACATTGAACTCCCACATCCCTTAGGGACACATTGAACTCCCACATCCCTTAGGGACACATTGAGATCCCACATCCCTTAGGGACGCATTGAGATCCCACGCCCTCACAGGCCCGGCAGTGTGCTTTGAACCTGTGTTTTAATCCAAAGGCGGACATGCATTTTGTGAGGTTTTTCCTAAATCCTTTCATTTTTAAAATCTCAGCTTCGGACTCAGAGACGTTCTGTTAAGTAAAACCTCAGCGAGTGATTGTCAAATATGGTAGATTCTGCGTCAGTGATTTATTCGGTTCTTAGTTTCCCGCCTTACTGGCTGCCAGGCCCATCATCCCTGAGCTTTTCCAAACGAAAGCGGACGTGAGATCCCGGATAGAACAGCACCTCCATGGGACACGTGGGTGAGAGCAGAGCTGGACAGTCCTTCTGGAAAGGATGGGCGGGGTTGTAAGCCCTAAAGTGCGGTCCTAGGAGAGTTCAAAGCCGGCACGTCACATTCCAAGCGAGGGACTTCTCTCCAAGACGCTACCGTGGCCGCGGCAGCGTGCACGTGCGGATCTGCGCAGTGTCTCTGTTCTCCCGCAGGTGAGACGCTGCCCTTGGCGACGTCCAATCAGATTCTGCTCCGATTCAGCGCGAAGAGCGGGGCGTCGGCCCGCGGCTTCCACTTCATGTACCAAGGTAACCCTCCAGGTCACCCTGCCTCCTCCCACCCCAGACCTCGGTCTCCCGTGGAGGCACAGGCTATGCCCCACTTCCATTTTTTTCCACCCCGTATGTTTATTCTTTAACGTGGGGCTTGTCCACAGCGTGTGGGATCACCCCAGGTTCCCGGAACGTGAGGCCTGTTTCCTCCTTCTGTCCCCCGTGTGTGGATGCTCACCCTGCGCTTGGGGCCCAGGGCAGGGGCGGCTCTGCTGTGCCAGGGCCTCCAGGCCGGGCGGACAGAGGCTGCTGCAGGGAGAGCTGCGCCTCAGACGGGAGCGGTCCTCCCTTTCCCGGTCCCGGTTCTGCTTGGGCCTGGAGAGCTGGCCCGGCTCCGGGAGGTTTTCCTCAGGAGCCGGAGTCACCCCCCAGCAGGGGCTCTTGCAGAAACCGGTGACGTCATCGGGATGTTCAGAGAGTTTCGGAGAAGGATAGTCCGTCCTGTCATTTACATCCGGGGCATCTCCCACCGCGTGTCCCAGCCCTGCACGTGGGTCGAGGGAGAAAACCCTGGGCGATCAGAAATCCAGCAGCTGAGAAGGCGATGGGCAGGGAGCATAGTGTTCGCAGGAGTGGGAGGGAGGGAGCTCTGAGCCAGGCCACGTGGCCGCGGCTTGAATGATGCTGTGACGCTGCTGCTGAGTTAGAATTAGTCCCTTTGCTCTAGGTCAGTGGTTGCCGGCCGGTGGTCAGCAGGCCATTGGTGGTCTGTGAGGCCCAGAAGGCTGGTGCCCACTGCTATGCCTTTTGTTAAAATGTAAGTAACTCACCTGGGATTTAAAAATGGACCCGAGTGGAGGGTGGCCCATTTGGCAACTCACCGCTCACCACTACAAACGTTCTTAAAACAAGTTCAGTACCCCTTCTGTGGAAGCAGGTTTACAAACCATGGTCCGTGCGGGTGACATACAAAGGATCTACATGTTCAAGTCATTTCCATCTGCAAAGTTTCAGGTTCCGGGCCCCATCAGCCTGACCGCAGCCGCCTTTGATTTTTTTTTTTAAATAGAGATTAGAACCTCAATCAGATCATCACATAAAATATCCGAGGCTACTGTCTATCCTCTTTGCAAATGCTACACTTAAAAGCCTTCATTCTTAAAACGGGTTCCTGCTTAAAGTAGTGTATCATCATTAAAATGTATAAAATACAGGAACATAGACACCAAAGGCAGTGATGTATAGTGAATGCCTTCTCCTTGTACTTAAGAATCATAATGACTCCCGCATCCTCACTATTTCACAAAATCCCAGCATACCCTCTCTCCTTGCTGTCTTCCTCCCGTGAGTTTATGCAAAAATGGACTTGTTTGCATCAGGCCTAACCCCTCAGTCCTACACATGAACAGTCAGATTGAGCGTTGCCTCCGAAAGATGGTAATTCTACGGAAGCCTGGAGGTGGCGTGACCATCATTGTATAAAAACATCCCGCATATGGCTCCCAGGTACCAGGGCGGCGGCATTCTTTCCTGCTATTAAAGCGTAAGGACGCACGGGCACTTTCTCGCACCCTCGGCCATGGGATGTCTGACCAGGTTAGCCGACGGGTCTGTTAGGGAGAGCGAGCCTGGAGGGACGTTGGGGAAGACGGGGTGCAGGGGGCGCAGACGCAGCAAACCCGCAGGGGAGCGGCATGAGCAGTGTGTCACTGTCACGGGAGGACGGCCCTGGGACAGCACAGCTCTGCGTGGTCGTTCATTCTTTACATGTAGACGGTGCACAGCTCTATGGACTTCACCTTCTCGTAGACAATATCTCACCTCTGAATGGAAGTGCAGTTTCATCGGAATAATCATCTGACTTTCATTCACATAAAATCGCTGCCGCACCGAGTTGCCCACGTGGTTTCTGTGCCATGGAGGATCAGTGCCCACAGGAGGAGTGTGCTGGGCAGAGCAGTGGATGGAGAAGGGGGTGGCCACTGAAGCGCATCTGTGGGCGTGTCTCTCCAAGGGCTGTGCTTTTAAAACTATACTTTTCTTGATTTCAGAGAGGAAGGGCGAGGGAGAGCGAGATGGATACATCAAGGATGAGAGAGAATCATGGATCGGCTGCCTCCTGCACACCCCCCACTGGGGATGGAGCCCACAACCTGGGCACGTGCCCTGACCAGGAATGGAACCCTGACCTCCTGGCTCACAGGTTGATGCTCCACCCCTGAGCCACACTGGCCGGGCAGAGAAGCTGTTTCTTAGTGATCTCTTCCCCACGAGCACAGGGTAAACTTTAATTGCCTGAAGGTCCCTGAGATGCAAGGGCCCCCGAGGTCCACAGGGCGAGGCTGTGGATGGCACAGTTAACCTCCACACCCGTGATCCTGGGGCAGATGCCCTCACACCTTCCTCCACGAGGCCACCATGGTGTGTTGTGTGCTTTGCCCCCAGCGGTCCCTCGCACCAGCGACACCCAGTGCAGCTCGGTGCCCGAGCCCAGGTACGGCCGCAGGATCGGCTCCGAGTTCTCGGCGGGTTCCATCGTGCGGTTCGAGTGCAGCCCCGGGTACCTGCTGCAGGGGTCGGCCGCCCTGCGCTGCCAGGCGGTGCCCAACGCCCTCGCCCAGTGGAACGACACCATCCCGAGCTGCGTGGGTAAGAAGGGTTCCTGGGCAGTGGTCGGGGTGACAGCAGGGATGGAGGAGGTGGCTGGGAGGAGGCGGCCAGGAGGAGGCGGCCGGCCCCCCGCAGTGCGTTGAAGGGCTGTTTGTCCACACTCTGCGGGCTCCCTCCGCCCACCTTCCTGCAGACCTGGCTAAGGGGCAGTACAGTTGTGGAAAGAACTGAGTAGCAGCCAACCCTGCAGATTATTGTTCCATGAAACCACTTGTCAGATGGACACGAGGAAACACGTTTTCCTTCTCAGTCCTTACTGAGTCCACCTTCAGCTCTCAAGCCATGAGCATGCCACATACTTTCATTTTGGGGGGAAATCATCATACATTGATTTGTGTAATGCCCTTTTATTTATTTTTTTAAAATATCTTCATTGATTTCAGAGAGGAAGGGAGAGGGAGAGAGAGAGAGAAATATCAATGATGAGAGAGAATCACTGATCGGCTGCCTCCTGCTTGCCCCACACTGGGGATCGAGCCTGCAACCCGGGCCAGTGCCCTGACCGGGAATGGAACCATGACTTCCTGGTTCATAAGTTGACGCTAAACCACTGAACCACACTGCCGGGCTGTAATTCCCTTTCAATCAGCGTGTGCTGACGCGAATGCACAGTGTAGCAGGTGAGGCAGCCCGAGTGGCGACCACGCTGTGCAAGAACCTCCCGCAGAACCATGATTGGCACTTGAAGTCATTTGTGTGTTTCCAACGCCTCCTCCCCCGCTGGACCTGCTCAGAGATGGCATTAGCGTGGCCGGGAGTTAGCCGCGTGTCTGCGTGGGGAGAGCAGTCGGGAAGCTCCCGCACATGGGGGGTAGATGATCCCACACACAGGTCCCTGCAGAGCTGCCCTCGCTAAACACGTGGCGTCTCAGCAGCTTGACCAGATTTCTCTCCTGACACAAGGTCTCTGCTTCCCGGCATCGTCAACAATAACCCACGGCATTGCCGATTCAAAGAAGGCGGAGAGATTAGACCTGAGCCAAAAACCGGCTTAGGCCGGCCGGCGTGGCTCACTGTTTGAACATCGACCTATGAACCGGGAGTTCACGGTTCAATTCCCAGTCCAGGCACAGGCCCGGGTGGCGGGGTGGCGGGCTCCATCCCCAGTGGGACTGGGGGTAGGAGTGGGGGAGGGGGGACGAGTGTGCAGGAAGCAGCTGATCCATGAGTCACTTTCATCATTGATGTTTCTATCTCTCTCCCCCTCGGCCTTCCTCTCTGAAAACAATAAAAATATATATTTTTTAAAATGCTACTGAAGGTACCGCAGTCCACGTGAAAGTTCTCTTAGTGGCTGCTCACGGGGAAAGGATGCTCCGCACCAGTTGGCGCGGCCTCCGGGCCTCACGCTCCCTCCCCCGTGTCCCCAGTGCCCTGCAGCGGCAGCTTCACGCAGCGCAGGGGCACGGTCCTGTCGCCCGGGTACCCGGAGCCCTACGGGAACAACCTCAACTGCGTCTGGCGGATCCTGGTGGCCGAGGGCTCGGGCATTCAGGTGGGTCCTCCCTCGGGCCGGGTGGGCGCAGCCGGGCCCTGGGCGCCTTCTCTCGCCTTGGGTGTTGGTTGGTTTAACCCTACAAACCTAATGGGTTTCTCTCTTCTTCCCATTTCTACAAAGGGTCTCTAGGCACGTTTCTGTGTGAAATTCACAGCATAGATTCTCACCATGTTGATGTTGTTGGAAAGAACTGAGTAGCAAACCCCACAAATTATTCTTGCTTGAAACCACTGTCCATTCAACACGTAGAAACACGTTTGCCTCTCTGTGTGGGCAGACACTGTGTTAATAGCCCACAACCCGTGGGCAGGGCCCCGTGGAAGTGCCGGTGCCCTGCCCGCGGTTGGTTCTCTTGACTCCGCCTTCCTCTCACGTCCACATTGAGTTTCATAAAAGCCTCCTTGCCCTGGGCCGGATTTTACACCAAAGACACACGTTAACCCCCTGTTGCCTGTGGCAGATCCAGGTCATCAGCTTCGCCACCGAGCAGAACTGGGACTCCCTGGAGATCTACGACGGCGGGGACGCCACGGCGCCAAGGCTGGGCAGCTTCTCAGGTGAGACGCGCCGGCCCCCGTCCTTGTGGGCCGGGTCATCACACCAGCAAACACACTGCCCGGCACTGCCCACGGGCCGTGTCCCACGCCCTCGTCCCAGGCAGAGAGGGTCCTCAGTGTGGGCAGCCCCGGAGCGGAGCGCCCACGGCGGGAGGAGAGGGCTCCCTCCTCAGCGAGCTGGCGCCCTCACCCTCATCAGATTCCCGTGGCTGGACGGGACCACGTGGCCACAGCAGCCAGGCCTGCGGTGCAGGCTCCCTGGGGGGCGACGGGCTGAGAGTTAGGAGCCCAAGTTGCCGACCTCCTTTTCCCGCGTGGTGTTGAGGGTCTGGTCAGGGTGGGTCAGACAGGGTGGGCTGGCGCTGTGGGGGGGGATGGGGAGATGTGTGGGAACGGGGGCACAGTCTGGGGGCTCAGACTACAGGCAGCGCGGGCAGGTGGCCTCAGTCAGATGCGCTGGGCCTGGAGTCGGCTGTGGGTCTTTCCGCAAACGTCACCCCCAAATCCACACATGATGCAGGGTGAGGGGCTGCCAGTGTCACCCACGTGGGACAAAGGCAGGTGAAATCGGTCTCAGGGGCTCTTTCTCTTTTCTTTTTTTATTGTTGTTGTTATTCCTCACCTGCGCATATTTTCTCATTGATTTTTTGAGAAAGTGGAAGAGAGAGGGAGAGTCATAGAGAGAGAAACATGGATGTGAGAGAAACAAATTGATTGGTGACCTCCCGCGCAGGCCCTGACCAGGGACAGGGATTGAGCCTGCGACCCAGGTACATGCCCTTGACTGGAATCGAACCCGGGACCCTTCTGTCCTTGGGCTGATGCTCTAACCATTGATCAGGACCAGCCAGGGCAGTGTCTCTTTCTTGTGCTACTGTTTAATGGGTTCTGAGCTGGGCCCACACGGTACAGCTGGCCATCCCGGGCCTCCTCCCTCCCCTTCTCCTCTGAGATGCGCTGAGGCCCGGGCGGTGCCCTGCTCGCTGGCTGCCTGGCTAGCACGTTGCCCAGGCAGAGCCTGGGGCGGGAGGGGGGCTCCTCAGAAAGACTCCGTGTCTTTGTGGAAACGGGCCAGGCCACCCCACCTTGCAGGCTACACCATTTCCAGGCAAGGAAACGTTATGTAAAATAAGCCTGTGTTCTTCTCTTCACACGTGTTTGTCTGAAACCCCCTCCTCTCTCGGCGGGAACATTATTCTGTGTGACTCCCCCGGGGCTGGAGAGAGCACAGCGGGCACAGTGCATCCTGGGAGTGACACCAGCCAGGCTGCCACGGCCCCGCCTCCAGGAGCTCAGGTGGCTACACTGGGTCTCTGCTCTGTCCCAGTGAAAAAATACCAGTTATATTGTCAAAGGAAAGCGAGTGAGAAACCGCGAGCACAGTGAAATACAAGGATGTGTGTTCCTTCTTAAAAATGTATAATTTTATTGATGTCAGAGAGGAAGGGAGAGGGAGAGAAACATCCATGATGAGAGAGAATCACTGACCGGCTGCCTCCTGCACGCCCCGCACTGGGGATCGAGCCTGCAACCCAGGCCTGTGCCCTGACTGGGAATCGAACCGTGACCTCCTGGTTCATAGCTTGACGCTCAACCACTGAGCCACACTGGCCGGGCAAGCAAGTGTGTTCTGACCCTGAGATGTAGACAGAGGGACTGAGAAGGGCAGAGAACATGTGTGACTTTTACTGCCCCCGGGGCAAGGGACGGTCTCAACGTAGAAATATGGAAGCTGAGACTCCGTGTGAGCCTGTGGGATCAGACAGCCCTGGGCAGGGAAATGTAGACAGACTTCCCCAGGCCCGGTCAGCGTGGCCCAGTGGGTGAGCGCGGAGCCGGGTCCAGGAGGTCAGGGTTCAATTCCCAGTCAGGGCACAGGCCCGGGTTGCAGGCTCCATCCCCAGTGTGGGGCATGCAGGAGGCAGGCGATCCATGATTCTCTCCTCATTGATGTTTCTCTCCCTCCCCCTCTCCCTTCCTCTCCGAAATCAATAAGAACATATTTTTAAAAACCACACACCACACTATCCCCACGTGTTTTGCATCCGGGAAGGTGGATGCACGTGTGATGCTCAGTGGCCATGTCCACCTCCTTCCAGGGACCACGGTGCCCGCCCTGCTCAACAGCTCGTCCAATCAGCTCTACCTGCACTTCCAGTCGGACATCAGCGTGGCCGCCGCCGGCTTCCACCTGGAGTACAAAAGTAAGGCCCTCCCGGCACCTGCCCCTCCCAGCACCTGCCCCCTACCGGCACCTGCCCCCACCCCCAGCACTTGCCTCCCCCCCCCCAGCACCTGCCCCCCCTTACTCTCCCCCCACACTTGCCCCCACCCCAGCACCTGCCCCCCCATTCTCCCCCCATACCTGCCCCCACCCCCAACACCTGCCCCCACC
>JAWPEG010064503.1:1535828-1628685 GCA_035771395.1 Myotis vivesi
CCCCCCCCCCCTTGTTGCCCAGCTGGGGAGTGTCGTTAGAGGAAAATGAGCCCAGCCCCTTACTCCGCAGTGAAGTATCTCCTACATCCATGCTCCAAAGGGGAGTGACACTGAGCTGTACCGAATCTTTCTCTAAGAAATATGTACGAGGAAAGACACATTACTGGGGAAAGTGGATGGGAGGGCCTGGAATAATTAGATGAAGCCACGACTCCATTTCAGGTTGTTTGCACTAAAAGGCATAAAAAGTAACCTTTGCGATGTCGCGGGTCCTCCTGTGATAGTGACTCTTCCCACGAGCACCCGGGAGAGAGAGAACGGCAATTATGGCCACTCGCCCTTTCGTTCCGAGTCTCCGCGGCTGTGAATAAGGGCCCAGAGCCGCCCCTGCGCTGCCTGCATCCGTGTATTTTTCATTTTAATTGGAATAACGTATCGCAGAGGAGCCGCTAACCTTTTAAAAATGGATGCGCAGCTGAGTTAATAGTCCGATAAACAGATGACAAAGGTCAGGGTCACAAATCTCCCAGGCGGTGGGTGACGCAGGCAGACGCTGCGAGAGCGAGCGCCGTGAGCGTTTCCGATGCGCGCGGGGTTTATTTCAGGACGCGCTTTCCAGCACTAAACACGCTTCAAGCGCACATCCATCGCCTTTAATGAGCAGTTGCAAATAGGCGATGCGTGGCTAAGCAGCGGGAAGTGGTCTTTGGACCGAGATAAACAGTTTGCCGGACGCCACGGCACGTGCGTCTCCGAACGGCCAGGGTCCCGGCGGACGACGATCCCAGGGCTGCTGCTCATCCCGTGGAACCTCCCTGCTTCTGCACGGGCATTTGTATGCAAGTTCCTTCCTGTATGTCTGACAAGGACTGCTTTGGCGACAGTGGGGAACGGCGCTGTGGGTGTTACTGATGGAGGATGTGTCCGGGAAAACCTGCTGCTTGGCTACATCACGCACATGTGTAGGTGGGGAGTATAAGCCTTCTTTTGTCAGGGTTCATAAATCCGATCATATCTGCAGAAGGGTTAGGAGTGAGGGGTCCTCGTCTCCTTTCCTCGCAAGGTTGTTATCTCGTGTTTTCTGTCATGTCCCTCACTTCAGACGGGCGGAGGTGCGAGGGAAAGAATGAGCCCACAATAAGTGTCGTGTGCACTTAGCTGTGGACTGGCCGCTCCAACCACGAAATCATCTCCTTTCCCTGAATTCCCGGCCAATGTGCTTCCTTACGAGAGAGCGACAGAGCTATTTCTCACAGATATGACTCTTGTTCAAGGATCTGAGGCCTTATTTAATTGCTTAATGTGGTTATTTATTTTTTTAATGTGGCCGAACGTAATGCTACGTTTTTGTTTGTTTGTTGTTGTTGTTTTTAGTAGCTCCTTTCAGATGCTGACACGGTTCTGGTAGCTCATGCCATTCCTTGTCTCTGGATCTCCAGGCAGGCCTTTCTCTGCTCTCATTCTCTCAGCCAGGTTACAGTGCGGGTTCTAGAAAGTGTATCCAGGACTAGGTCAATACGGACAGTGGAGGGGGTGGTGAAGGAAGTGGCCGAGAGACTGTCCTGTAAGGACAGGGAAAGGCCTCTCTTTTTCCTTGCGGTGGCCTTGCACCATTTATGAGAAGTACCTGGTAATTAAACACCAAGATTGTTGTCTTAAAAAACAGCCGCTCTGTTCAAACTGAGGGACAGGATAGCTACTCTCAAGGCTACATTCTTGCTACACCTCCTCCCTGCTGTTTTCACATCTCAGGGATAATTCCCACCAAGAAGTCTCTGGTTAGAAAGTTTCCTTCCTCGCCCCCCTTCAAACAGGCCTCTTTTGAATTATTCATCACGTTTGCTCTCAGCGTGTGTTGCAGGCGTGGGAAAAATACTGATAAGACACTTCCTAGGACATCTGTAGGACTGACTCCCAAAAAACAAACTCCACTTCAGCCCTGAACCCTCCTCCCTTCCTTGTCACTTAGCAACAGCCAAGGCTTAAAAAGGGAAGCTGCCCTTTTGTTTCTTGCCTGGCCCTTTCCCTTCGTGGAAAGTAAAATAAACTTCCTCTCTGTATCTCCTCCTTTGGTTGTGAATTCGTTCACAGCCCATGTTGGCAGCCAAACCCCAACACGTCCGACATTTGTAATCTGTTGACATAGTTCTGCATCTGTCTTGAAATATGTATGGCCAGTCGGCAAGTTTCTAAACTCAGACTTTTCACTAAAAATTCTGTCCATGAAATAGTAATAAAACCACCAACAAGCACGCGCTCTGTGCCAGCTCAAAGCGTGTCACAGCTGTTGGTGCATGTCCTGTCTTGGAGGTGTGCTCAGCTTTCAAAGGAGATGGAGCAGAACATGGGGTGTTCTCTGTGGGCCCAGGTCTCGGTCACCCTGCTGATACGTGACTGAGAGACGGACATGAGTGTTCCTCTTCATGAGGAGGGATTTCCACGCATGAGCAGGTGTGTGGACCCCAGCTGTCCTGTTGCACCAGTGATGACAGTGAGGGTCCCGTCATCGGATGGTCCGTGGCAGGTCCAGGAGCCCGTGGGTCAGGTCCAGCAGGCCTGGCCCTGAAACCCGAGCTGATACGGGACGGCCACACCAGCTCCCGGTTCTCTCGGTGGAGATGAGGACGAGGCCGCTCCAATCAGCCCGCTCTTCTTTCCGAAGGACCACTGGCCGGTTTCTCTAACAGAAGACAGACACTTTGGCGTGAAGGGATGGATCGTAAAACACTAAGGAAACCAAAAGCTTCTAAGGTGGTCTGGCCCCATGGTGTGACCCAGATTTCTGTGAATTTACAGAATCCACGTAAAGGCTGAAAATCGAGGCGTTTTCCAATGTCCCTGCCTTCACCAGCCTCTCCCCCCTACACCGTGAGCCTCACTGGACGTGGGACACGTTATACAGCAGGATCCTCCCCTGTCACTCTTGCACCAGGCTCTTTATCCAGAGAAATAACCAAACAAAGACAAAAAAATGAGCAAACAAATATCTGGGAGCTTCAGGTTATAGACATGAAGATAGTGATGATGCTGGTCTATCCTGAAAATACAAAATCAGACCAAAAGGTGTATGAAATAGAACCTGCTACTGGGGACAACATGGGGATAACTATCCTTGAATCAATAGGAAAATATTATATAGAAATGTTTGCATAGAAGTATATAAGCGTCTATCTATAGTAATAAAAGCATAATATGCTAGTTAGTCCAGACTGCCGAACAGCGGAACAACCATCTGGACGACCTTCCGGACGAAGCCAGGGCTGCGAGGGCCGAGCCCCTTGCACAAATTTCATGCAATGTGCCTCTGGTTGCTATGTATACTGACACATTATATTAAGCAAAATATGCTGCCTTTCTCCCAGCCGGCGTGGCTCAGTTTGTTGGAGCTCCATCCTATTCACCAAAAGGTGGTGAGTTTGTTTCCCGGTCAGGGCACATACCCAGGTTTCGGGTTGAAACTTCTGTCCAGTGCTTATAGGAGGCAACTGGAAACAGGTCGATGTTTCCCTCTCACATTGACATCTCCCTCTCTCTCTCTCTCTCTCTCTCTCTCTCTCTCTCTCTCTATCTCTCCATCTCTCTCAAATCAATTTTTTAAAGAAGAACATGCTGGTGTGATGTATGTGATATATCACATACGCCATGTGTAGAGCACTAGACAAGTGCTTGCTGAGCTCAGTGGGATTTGGTGGAAGAATCACTAATGAGATTAAACATATGGGTTCTGTTGGATTGTTTCCATTTGTCGTATTTGTATTCTGTGGATTTTCCCCTCTTTTCCTGCCAGCTTTGGTTTAATTGAGTCTTATTATTGCTCCGATCTATCTCCACGATGGGCTCATTGGATGAAACTGTTTAAAACTTTAATGGTCTCTCTAGAATTTAAAATATCCATCATTAATACAGCACAGCTTACCTTCAGATGATACTCTGTCACTTTGTGAATATTACAATAACCTAAAAGGCATATATGTTTCATTTCTTTTTTCTTCTTTTATGGCATTCTTATTTCATCTTTTATTTTACTTGTTATAAAGCCCACAGCATATTTGAACTATTTCACTGTACATAGTCAATATTCTTTAGAGTAATCAACTCTAAGAAAATATATTTCTATTTGCCTTTATTTCAATGACTTTACAGCTTTTGATGTCTTTGGGAAGACCCGGCTTCTCTTTGATTTTCTTCCGTCTGAAGAACTTCTGGGACTTTTCTGTGGGTCAGGCTCCCGGACCTGAATCCTTCTAGCTTCTGGTGTTTCCTGAAGGTCACCTTCGGTTCTGAGAGGGGTTGGGCTGGGCATAGGAGCCTGAGTGGAAAGGTGTGGTTTTCGCATGTCAACGATGCCTCCCCATGGAATTCTCACTTCTCAGTTCATGAGGACAAGCTGCATTTCTTAGGCACTGCTCCCTGCTCTCTGCCTTCCTTGAAGCTTTTTTTTTAATCTTGTATTTTCAGCAGGTGGACTAGGAGGTGTCTAGGGGTGTGTGTGTGTGTGTGTGTGTGTGTGTGTGTGTGTGAGTGTGTATGTGTGAGTGAGTGTGTGCACAGGCACGATATTCATCCTGCTGGGGGCATGCTCCCCTTCTCGGATCTGTGGTTTGGTATGTGTCTTTCTTCATGAACAACTCTTGGCCATCACCATTCCACACGTTTCGTTAGCCCTGTCTCTTTCCCGCTTCTTCTGGGACCCCTACCTCTCCCCGTGTCCGGACCATCTGCGGTGGCTGCACCTCCTCTCCCCGTGTCCATTAGGCCATCGGAGGTGGCTACACATCCCCGTGTGCTCAGCTCTGTCTCATCCGCCTCTCTCCGTGGGTCCCAGTTTGCATAATTGCTATTAACCTTTCTTCAGAGTCACCGCGTCGTTCCTCAGCCGTGTCCATCCACTAATGAGCTCATGAAGGCCCTTCCTCCCGGATGCTGTGGTTCTCCCTCTAGATTTCCCGTCTGACTCTGTCTTATAATGATTGTCACTGCAGTAATTACCCCAGCCCCTCATGCCTGCTGCCTTTTCTTCTAGATCCTTTCACACGTTTCTCATAGTTATTTTAATATTATTGCTTAATATTTCCATTATGAGGGTGTACGCTGAGTCTACTACTTGATCTCCAGGCAAGAGGTTGTCTTTTTCTTGCATTTACGTGTGTCGCACAATGTCTTATTAAAGCTGGACACTGGGAGCCCAGCCAGCCTGGCTCAGTGGTTGAGCATTGACCTATGAACCAGGTGGTCAGGGTTTGATTCCCGGTCAGGGCACATGCCCAGGTTGCAGGTTCAATCCCCAGTGTGGGGTCTGCAGAAAGCAGCCAATCCATGATTCTCATCTCATTGATGTTTCTCTCCCCCTCGCTCTCCCTTCCTCACTGAAATCAATAAAAATAATATATATATTTTTTTAAATAAGCTGGACACTGAGTAAAACTGCAGAGACTGCTGGTGATGTTTGTGCCCGAGAACGGCACCCACTTCTGTTGTGTCCATCCAGCTGGACTGGAGTGGATTTGAGTCCTGTTGTTGCTATGGTTACTTCCCTGCACCCCAGGCTTCGGGTCCCTTGAGGCGAGGGGCAAGGGGGCTAGAGGGGGAGCTGCCACTGCCATGTGCTTAGTGTGAGGGCTTTTTCTCAGTGTCCGTCCTCCACCTTCAGCGCTCAGTCACCCCTAAACACCTTCCAAAGGAGGTGGCCTCCCCCACACCCTGCCCCGCCCCAGGGTGGGCTGTGAGTCCACCGGTGCCGGCTCACCCAGAGGCCAGAGGCCAGGCTTCTCTGTGCTGCTCTCCCCGCCTCCGCCCAACCTGAGAGCCTGCCCCCCCTCGCAGCCCTTGATCTCCGCCTGTGGTTGAATCTGGGGCCTGCCCTGCATCCCCAGCTCAGGAGGCCATGGCCTTGAATGACAAAGGACCACGCGACCTCCTCGCCAGTCCAGGCGGAGACGGTCTTTCCATCCATCCTTCTCCAGACGACACGCCTCTTTGTGCCCAGGAGGTACACGTCTTGTTGCCCCTCTCCCAGTGGTTAACGTTTTATTTTCTAAAAGTGAGGGACCCACTGGAGCACACCCACTTAACGCCCTTCCGTCCAGAGACAGGTGATGTGGTGGCTGCCGGCCCCAGTGCTTCCCTGAGACCCTGGAGGGGCCGGGCACGAAGGACATGCTCCCCTGCCCGGGCCCTGAGCTCCCTGGTGCGTGGGCTCGGCAGGCGCTGAGACTTAGTGTTGGTTCTTTCCGGGATCATGACAGTCGGTCCCTTTCTCCTGCGTCCTGTCAGCAGCAGGTGCACGTCCCGTCTCTCCTCGAAGGGGCTGGTCGTTCTTTGCAGGGGATGTCACCCGGGTGCCTGCAACCTCACCTCTTGGATGAGTTTAGACAGTGATGATTCGTAGTTTACATTTTTCTCATTGTTAACATGGGTGGGATGTTTTAATTTTACATCATTCTGTTCCCAAGTAGAAGTGGAAATCCTCTTACGGTTTTATTTTTTTAAATATGTTTTTATTGATTGTAGAGGAAAGGGGAGAGAGGGGGAGAAAGAGAGAAATATCAATGTGAGAGATAAATACCAGTCAGCTGCCTCCTGCACGTCCTCTACTGGGGATCAGCCTACAACCTGATCCTGTGCCTGACCCGGAACTGAACCAGCCAGCCACTCCTGCTGGGCTTTTATGGGCTTTACTGTGGCTTTAGTTCAGGGATAAGTTTATGGCCACCAGGATTATATTCACATCCACCATGGAGAAGGGTTTCTCAAACGCTCACTTTAAAGTGAAATGACCTATCCATCTACCTGTATCTATCATGCACTTAGCTAATTCACTCATTAGTTTAACATAGTGATACACCATCTCATAGCAGAACAAAATTCAGAGATATTTGCAAATGCATTACAGAATTAAATTCAATATATGGTTATATTACAGAGACACTATGGGCAAATATGCCCATCCTACTGAGACTCACTCCTCACTTAGAGATTGCTGGTATAGAGACGATTCTGATTTTCCCATGTGGCAGTCCTTGCTTAGGAATCACACTTTTCCTAATAAAACCTTCTCTGTTGGGTGAGACCACCATCGGGATTGAGCGTATGCGTATTTCTGTCTTGCTAAGTTGGGAGTTCTGTCTGGGTCGGCGTGGACCATACGATGGCCTGTCTGATGCATTATTACTTGCCATTATAAAATATATAAAATATTTTGCTATCATACTGGATTCAGACTTTGACTTTTCAGATATTAATATATCTAGAGCCGACTGTGATATTGTTGTACAGGTACAGCAAGTTCAAAAGTTATTATTCACAATTAAGTTGTTTGTGTATGTACTTGTGTAATTGGTAGTTAGGTATAGTGGGAAAAACTTGTAAATCATGAAAGCATAAGACCTCACAGAGAAGATGCATAGTGAAGTGAATTTAAAAAATAAGATTACTTAGATTTAAAGAAAAAAGAGTTAACCTGTATACTCTTTGGGTATTTCATGCAACTTTAAAATAAATTTAAAAAAATGCATGCAACAAGGAAATCATATAACAGGCAACCAAACCAAAGAGAAATACATAAGTATACCAGCCACTTATTTTGAGCGAACTGCTATTATTCGGCACTGAACTTAGCTTTTAATTTCTGGCAATGAAAGCAGAAACGATGCAGAACTTATTTACTTAATTTGCTTTAAAAATGGAACCGAGCGGTCCAGAGAGATGAGCACCGTCCTTGTTTATTGTTCTGGTTGATGTTTATAATCGCAAGGGGAGGGTCCCCACCGAAGGTTTCCCAGGAGATGCAGAAGGCACGTCCGTGGCCGTCACGCACATTGTTGGTAGGATGCCCAGAGCATGGTAGGTGAACCGCGTGAGTGTCTGCGGGGTCTGGTCCCTCGTTGCAGAGATTGCCCCTGCTCACTCATGTTGTCACGGATGGGCTCCCAAGCGCTTCCCTTTGCGCTGGTTTCAGGGCCTCGGTCTCCTTGGCTCTCCACCCCATTTCCCTTGGGGCCTCATTGGGGAGCAGGCCCTCAGCGGGCAGTGTCTACAGGGGATGAAATTTCTGGAAAACAGAAAGTACTGAAGTGGAGGCTGTCATAATAGAATATTAACCACTTGGATTCCTCCTCCATAATTATAGTAATTCTTACTAAATGCATGCAAATGGCGATGCATGATTTCATGCGGACTCACTACTGCCCATCATCAGGCTGGCGAGGCCTCTCCTCTGCTGTGTGAGTCTCCTGTGTCTGAGAACGGCCAGGCCTAGGCCCACCTGCGTGTGAACATGCTGGCTTTCGGGGAGCCCTGTCTCGTGGGGGCAGGTCTAGCCTCTGAGCTCATGGTCAAGCAGAAGCATGCGCCCCAGTGAGGCTCTGAGTCCAAAAGTGGCGAACTTATACAGATACATTTACCCGACGTGGAAGTGGCACCGCCTACACACATACCCATCTAGGTCCTCTGAACCGCACATGGGTGATCCACAGTCCCGCCTTCATAAGTCAGGCTTCCGCAGCCCCGCACGCAGAAGCTTATCCACGATGATGTTTTATCAGGTGTGTCCCTGGCTGCTAAAGCCTGAAACCCTCTACTTTACGGACAGTCTTGCATGTTTTTCACGGTGCGGAATGGGGAATAGTGACGCTAAAAGTGGCCTCAGTGATGACTTACTTAGTTCTCTGTGACTTACACAACCACCAACTAACAGCTTGTGAGAGCCTCAATCCCACCAGACTTTTTTTTTTAATTAAATTTATTGAGGTCACTTTGGTCAACATGATCATGGAGGTTTCAGGCGGGGGTTTCTGCACCTTGCACCGTGTGCCCACCACCCAGTCATGCTTCCCATCCAGTGGAAAGCAGGGAGTGGGCTCAGTCATGTCAGTGACTGACGTGTTGGGGGAGAAACACTTTCAGAGTCAGAACTTGAAGTGGTTTTGGAAAGAGCAGGGAGACGGGGCCGTTCCCCACTCCCCAGGCTCATGGGCCCCGCGCCCCGCCCAGAGCTGCGGTCCTTCTGTCCCGTGAGGTCCTTGCTGTCCTGAGGACGGATTTATTGGCTCATAGACCACGAGGTGCCAGCGTCCCGGTGAACGGGGGGCGTCCTGAGCGACAGGTACTTTCCTGGTGGTGACGCCTGAGACCCACCACTCGCCCGTCAGAATGAGGACGGCTCTCCGTCGAGCAAAACGGCTCAACTTGTTTCAACTCCATCTGCAAAGGTCTCGTGTCTCCTGCAGGAAACATCGGGCGCCATGACCTGTTCATGATGCTTCGAATCATTTCCATTTCCCAGGTTTCAGCAAACCATTCTCTGGAGTTCTCCGAGTGGCTGGAGCATCAGGGCTGAGACCCGGCGAGGTTGCCTGTTCCGACTGCCCTGTCGATGATCAGGGCTGGGCCATGCCTTCGCACGGGCACCCAGTCAAATTGGGATGCGGGCCCTCATAAGGGCTGTGGTGTAGAGTCTTTGCTCCCGCAGGCTGGACGCACAGGGAATAAGAGCGACAGTTGTTACCCTCCGGCTCTAACCACGTTTCATAAATGAGCCCGCTGCTAGAGGCCCCAGTTTTTACATTGGAAATGATCAGAATGTACATCTGCAGATGATACCGCACAAACGCCCTGATACATAAGCATTTCTCTGTTTAATTGTCACTCCCTGGCAGGGGTCGAACCCTTTAGAAAGAGTGATGGTGTTCCTGGAGGTCAGGGCACCTGGTGATTCGGGGTCTGGGTGTGTGTGAGCAATGGATGCTCTGAAAGAGCTAGAGGCCCTTTCTATGGAAACTGTGCCTGCGCCGTGACCATTCCCTCTTCTAGATGTTTCTACTGAGAAACAGTGTGGCTTTCCTATCAGATGGTGTGTTACACAGCCTCCTTGTAGGAAGTCTTTAGAGCAGTTCTTTTGTGTGTGTATATCTTTTCCCTGTTGAATTTTGTGTCTAAATCAGGGGTGGGGAATGCCTGGCCCGCAGGCCGTATACTAGTAAGTCCGGGTTCAATTCTGGCCAAGGGCACGTACCTCTGTACCTTGGATGCAGGCTTGACCCCTGGCCATGGTCGGGGCACATGTGGGACACAACCCATCGTTGTCTCCCACATCGATGTTTCTCTCTCACTGTCTCGCCCCTTCCTTCCACTGTCTCTGAAAATCAATGGAAAAATGTCCTCAGATGAGGATTAAAAAACAAACAAAAAATGTTTGCCCCAATAGAGCAGGCTAACTGCTACGTGGACAATTCCGTGCGGCCCGCAAGTGATGGTCTAAACATCCGAATGGCCCCTGGCAGGGAAAAGGGTCCCACCCCCGGAATAAACACCTTTGAGCAGCCGAGCGCTACAGTCGTGTGCGTCACCCTGTAGCTGCCACCGTGAGTTAAAGACGTTACACATCAGTGTCGCTGGACAGGACCTTTTTCTTCTAAAACTCTGCCCCAAATGAGCATCTGCTACACATCGTTCTCTGCAGACGCTAGTGAGTGTTGTGCACAGTGATGGCTGAGGCGCCTCCTCTCCAGGTGTCTGCCGGCCCCCACCCGCCTGCTCTCTCACACCCCCATTTCCGCTGGGACTAGAATAACGATGAAGGGCAAACAGCCTAGCTTGTTCTTCCCAGAGCTTCTCCAGTTCTGCCTCTGTCCGGAGGTCAGAGAGTTAGCGGCTCTGTCTCCTAAGGGACTAGGTATTTTTTTGTTTTGTTTTGTTGTTGTTGTTAAATTTGTTTTTATTGATTTCAGAGAAGAAGGGAAAGGCAGGGAGAGATAGAAACATCAATGATGAGAGAGAATCATGGATCGGCTGCCTCCTGCACGCCCCGCACTGGGGATGGAGCTCACAACCTGGGCATGTGCCCTGACCGGGACTCGAACTTCAACCTCCTGGTTCCTAGGTGGACGCTCACAGGTTGACCCTGGCCGGGCTCAGGCACTAGGTTTGGCATCCTGCTGTTGCCGCCTGCTCCTTTCTGATATTTGGGTTCTGGGTCATGCACATGGTGGGTGTTTCTCTAAAAGGGCTTCCCCATCCCCAGACCCTATCCTTTTAGGCCCAGGGCGGGCTCCCCGTGCTGGGCGTGTGCTTCCGCCAGCGCCTGGCTCTGTGCCCTGTGCAGGAAGCATGGTTTCTGACCTGAAGTAGCCCCATTCATGACATAAACCCGCTCTGCACTGCTGCTTATGTCACTCCAGGTGCCTGGGAAATGCCCAGCTCTGGCCCAGGGCCCTCAATCATTTGCAGACGTGGCGGGTCATCCTGTGAGTCCCTCTCCATCTGCAGCTCCATTCCCGGGTGCGCTTGTATCGGTGTGTTTGTCTCCAGGGTGTCACTAGGGGATGTAGCCACAAATGCCAAGCATCTCCGTGTCCTCGGCCTCTAACCTACATGGGCTACACGGTGATGCCGGGGTGGGAGGGGAAGGGACAGGACGGGAGGCGGCTCCGTCTGCATTTCCAGCGCCAAGACCTGAGGGAGGGCCTCTGGGACTTCTCTGATTGCGCACTGATTAATATATTTTTGTTTGTTTTTTATTTATTCTGAAATTTTATTATAATTTCTGCAGGTACAGATATAAATGCAAGTTACTTCTATTACAGGATGAGTTGGATTTACACATAAATTTCAAGGAAGGAGAAAATGAAAATAAATTAATATACAATAAATGCACTTAAATCAGCATGTAATAAACAGAGCAAATAAGTAAAGAACCATTATTTGTGAAGCAAGGGGGATTTAGTAACAAAACTTAATGTTGAATATGTGTCACAGTTGCTTTCTTTTAATTTAAACATCTTTTTCTGGGCCCTTTGCACATGTTGGGGTTATGCTCTGGCCTTAATCTGGCCTGGGGTGACCTTGATGTGTTATCACCCTAAGCAAGCCCTTCCCTATCCCACTCCGCAATTAGACATTTTACACTGAGAGACTTTACGTGCCTTTTTTCAGAGCCAAATAAAACATTAAGTGATCTATGGGAGTTGATTTTGCCAATTTTTGATAGAAGGGGAAAAGGTGAAATTCAATGTAGCTATGATCTGTATTCTAACGTTAAAAGATGGAGAGAAATGAGATGTAAACCAATGACACAAGTTAGAGGCCTAAGTGGCTCTATTTTTTTGATATTTAGCAATTGTACGGTCCATGAAAAGCCCCAAATGTGCTTGGAATAAAAAAAAAAATGCCACTTAATGCCTCTGGTGCTCTCTGCCTTTAATGTGTGGCCGTTCGGGGAGAAGCCAGTTTTGACGTAGGGGGCGTGCTGTGGCTCAGCCCTGTGCCTCCAGACAGACCGATGGGCTCCCAGCCCCTCCTGACCAGGTGTCCCCGAAGCCTCCGGGTCACGGTGGGGGGTGAGGGCACCGCCCTCCCCTCGTCCCATCGCCCAGGTTTGGGGGAAGCTGAGGTGACATGGCGGATCTCGGACGTTGTCCCCAGGGACGGGGGCCTGTCCTGTGCAGACTGGACCCGGCAGCTCGGGCCAGGCCAGCCCCCCGGCTCCCCACGCGGTGCTCAGAGGCTGGGAAGTGGAGGAGATGGTTCACTCCTTCCCCCTGCAGGCGGGTCTGCAGGCTGGGGCTGGGCAGCGGACCGGCTGCCTGGGCTTCCCTGAGCCTTTCCTTCCTGCCAGAGGCCAGAGGCGGGCGCCGAGCTCCGGCGGGGAGGAGAGTGTACCCTGTGCCTCCCCGTCCGCACGCGCTGCCTGTCCAGCGTGAGGCCTGGCCCAGCGCCCGCCGTGTGCGTGGACACCGTGGGTGGCACAGGCTCCTGCCCTCGGCAGCGGGCTGCGCTGTCCGCCTCCAGCCTTGGACCTGTTGATAATTAGGTCTCTGTCTTTATGTTCTTTCTGTTGTTCATCCTCACCCAAGGGTGTTTTTCCATTGATTTTTTAGAGAGACTGGGAGGGAGGGGGAGAGACAGAGAGAAACATCGGTGTGAGAGTAACACATCGATTGGTTGCCTCCTGCATGCACCCGACCAGGGCCCAGGCCGGGGAGGAGCCTGCAAACAAGGTACATGCCCTTGACCAAAATTGAACCTGGGCCCCTTCAGTCCACAGGCCAATGTTCTATCCACTGAGCCACATGGGCAAGGGCTCTGACTTTACAGTAAGTGAAGTCCAATGAGACAGTGAGCATGCATGTGAGCAGAGATGGTGGGCCGGATACCCACGTGTGGATGCTCCCGTGGGCAGGCAGACAGCATCCTTCTCACGCGCACAGGGGCACCGGCGGGCCCTGCTGGTGGCTGCCCCAGGGTTAGCTAACGTCTCCCCCACCTTCCCATCCAGCCCACAGCTCGAGTCCCAGTTCGTTGGTCCTTGTGTTGGGGAGAACTGAAGTCTAAGTCCAAGGCCTGCCGGGGATTTAGGCAGATCTGCACCAAAGAGTCCCTTCTCCCCGTTTCTCACCAGAATACGCTGCTAGCTCTTCAGGCCCGGGGTCACCTGGTCCGTGTGGCTCAGTGGTCGAGTGGCATCGTGTGCCCTGAGAGTCACTGGTTCAGTTCCCCGTCAGGGCACATGCCCGGGTTGCAGACTTGATCCCCAGTAGGGGGCGTGTAGGAGGCAGCTGGTCAATGTTTCTCTCTCTCATCCATGTTTCTCTCTCCCTTCCTCTCTCTCTAAAATTATTTTTTAAAAGATATTTAAAAAAATAAAATAAACCTGATGTCAGAGAAGACTTCCTAGGGTGATGGGAGAGATTGTGCTGTACGTACACTCTCCAGACTTTTAGGGCCATTCCCAATGCATTTCCAGTTTTATAAAATGCCATTGCTGCGTGTTTTGTTTATTGGTATAATAGCGGTTTATACAGATAATTGTTAAACAATATTAGCGCTAATTTACCTGACCTTTTAGGCTGAATTCCTGTATCCTGTGACACACTGGAATATTGTCAGCGCCTTCACCAGAGACCGCCTCGTCTGGGCAGGTCCCTGGTTGCAGCTTCAGGGCGGAAATGCTGGCCCTGCTCACCGGGAGCAGCCTGTTCACGGGACTGCTGCCCGTTGTCTTTAAATGAGGGGGAGCTGGAACACGACGCATTTGTTCTCATATTAGTTTTCTGAAAGAGTCGGGTTCCCAGGTTCACACTTAACACTTTTCACAAAGACTGTTAATGTTTGTACCGTGTTATCTGAAGAACAACAAACAAGAGAAGTGTCATGGGGGTTGCCTCTCACAGGGACCATCATTCTGTAAGGCCTTTTCAAATTGTGTGCGCGAGGATCGAGGCGTTCAGATGGAAGTGGAAGTAACAAATTTTACTGGAAGAAATCAATAAAATCAGTTAATATTTAAAATGAAATCCATCCCTATTAAAACGAAATGAGTGAACACTAAGAACGAGCTCACAGCTGATTCAGGATACTTCACTGTCTTCTCGGGGGGCTGCGCTTCCTGCAGGGGAGCAGTGGGGGCACCGGGACGAGGCAGGTGTGAGAACAGCGTTGTGTTCCTACCTCCTGTGTCTGTTTTCACAGCCGTGGGCCTCGCCGCCTGCCAGGAGCCGGCCCTGCCCAGCAACGGGCTCAAGACGGGCGACCGGTACATGGTGAACGATGTGCTGGCCTTCCAGTGCGAGCCGGGGTATACGCTGCAGGTGGGTGTGAACACTGCAGGTGGGTGTGAACACTGCAGGTGGGGGGTAACACTGCAGGTGGGTGTGAACACTGCAGGTGGGGGGTAACACTGCAGGTGGGTGTGAACATTGCAGGTGGGGGGGTAACACTGCAGGTGGGTGTGAACATTGCAGGTGGGGCTGCACACTGCAGGTGGGTGTGAACATTGCAGGTGGGGGTAACACTGCAGGTGAGTGTGAACACTGCAGGTGGGGGTAACGCTGCAGGTGGGTGTCAGGGGTTCTGCTCAGGGTCCTCCCGCTCACAAAGGTGAGAGCCCAGGTTCCCACTTGCACTGCGACACCTTTTCAAACCCAAATGCTGCCCTGCTGACCTTTCACCCTTCCATGGAAACTTCATATTTCCGGGCCCTGTCCAGCCTCTGAGCATGAGAGCTGTAACTTCCGATGATGGAATAAAGCAACACACAGTCCTTTGCTCAGTTCACATCCCCACTGTGCCCCAGGAGAGGGGCTGGCGGGGCCATCACTGCTGATGGGGGTGTGGGAAGTGTGTTAAATGAGGAGAAATAGGTTATTCTCTTTTGAGTCAAAATACGTGATTCGTGAATGACAGTACTATAGAGACATGTCCAACTTCTGGAAAAGTTGTCGCCCTGGCCATGACCCCCAGAAAGGATGGCCCAAGCGAGGACAGTTTCATCACAGCTCCGACCTTCCGGCCGGCTCGGCCGTGGTCTCACTGCGCCTCCTCTCTCCGCAGGGCCGCTCGCACATCTCCTGCATGCCCGGCCCGGTGCGCCGCTGGAACTACCCGCCACCGCTCTGCCTCGGTAGGACCCCGTCCGCGGCCCGTGGCCCGTCCAGACCCCATGGGCAGCGCCCTGAGCCACTCCCCTCCCACCTCCTGGTCCCCACAGGGAACAGCCAGTCCTGCCACCCCCACCCCCGCTCGCTCCCTCCACGGGCAGTGCCCTGCCTGCCACCTTAAGACCTGACACAAGAGGGAAGATCAGCAATAACAAGCCTGTCCTTTTTAAAAATATATTTTTATTAATTTCAGAGAGGAAGGGAGAGGGAGAGAGCGAGAAACATCCATGATGAGAGAGAATCATCATGGATGTTTCCTGCACGCCCCCTCCTGGGGATGGAGCCCGCAACCCGGGCCTGTGCCCTGACCAGGAATGGAACTGTGACCTCATGGTTCATAGGTCGATGCTCAACCACTGAGCCACGCTGTCCGGGTGAATCTATCCTTTTTAAAAGTGTCCATTATGTTTATCTTTTTTTCCATCACTTTTGATTTTTCCAAAGATGGCACTGACATGTCAGCGAGGGCAGGCACCTCCTCAAGTTCACAGGGAAGGAAGGGCTCCTGGCCGCAGCCACAGGTCCCTCCTGCAGGCGAGCACAGTGCCACCGGGAAGCTCTCTCATCCACGGGTCTGACTTCCTCGCGTGGAGGAGCCACGTGACATTGTGGGGTTGAATTCCTCTCTGTGGTCCCGAGGATCTCAGAGATAGAGCCCTGTCCCCGTCCCACAGCACGACGCTGTGGCACACAGTGGGCACTCAGTCATTTCGATTCGCGAATGACCAGCAGCGACTGCCCATCAGAGAGCGGGTGGTGAGCACAGTCACTCGGCCCCCTCTCGGAGCCCCTCCCCAGGCTCAGACGCTGAGCACCATGAGGGACACACTCAGAAGCCTCCAGCCTCAGTCCGGCCCCCGCAGACACTCTCACCACGGGGGTGGGCCCAGGAGAGCAGGGTCCACTCTCACGGACAAACACGGGGAAAGGGAAGGCCACCGTGCCCCCCAAGAGTGTTCCCAAGCTGCCACGGGTGGTGTGTGGCCTCAGAGGGCACGGCCGCGGAGCACCCCTGCCTGAGCCTGGCTCCCCTCCCGCACACCCTGGCTTCTCAGGGTTTCTGTCACACACAGCGTGACTGCCCTGAACAGGACGCGGACGGAGTGTGCGCGGAAGAAAATAGACCTGAGCCCAACCACTTAAACAACAAACTCCCACCCTCAGGAGCCCGCCCGCCTGCGGGCTGTGCTCCCGGCATCGTATCTGTTGCCAAGGGAACAGTGGTCCTTAGTGACCAAGGCTTTATGAGGGAAAGTGATTTCTGGGTGAAGATAAATGTCTAGACTCCAGGGCCCGTAAACATGTGAAGGTATCCGTGTGGGATTTAAACTCCCAGCTCGATCTAGATGCAGGGACCTGGGTGGGACCTCAGGGACGCCTGCTCCCTCCACGCTTCCTCTCACTCTCATCGCTCTTCCTATCCGTTTCAAATGAAGAACCTTCCCTTAAACTGGGAATTTGATATTTTAAACCTTGAGCTGAAATTCACTCGCAAAGGGTATGCAGTCAAACCCTGTGCCGTGGCCGGCGTGTGCATTCCCGGAGGAAATGTCTCGTTTGAGCCATTGCCCTGTACCGGCCAAGTGTAGGCGGTTTGTATCTTTTCCTTAACATGCCTCGGTGTGAGCACAGATGGAAGGTGCACGGTCCCCCTCACATCTGCTGGCTCCGCGCCCCTCAGCAGGCACAGGGAAAGGTGGTCCTTAGCGACGGCCCAGGGGCCCGAGAGCTGGCGGTGACGGATGGGAAGGTCTCCTGCAGTTTCAGCGCGTTGCTCCCCATGAGCCCGGCTGGGGGGTCAGGACTGGGACTCACACAGAGACGACAGTGACTTCCGGGCTCTCGGAATCTGTGTTTTGAGAAATCATAGTCCTTGGGAAGAAACTCACATGTATCCTGTGCTCCCTCCGGCAGCGACGTGCGGGGGAACCCTGAGCAGCCTGGCCGGTGTGATCCTGAGCCCCGGCTTCCCCGGCGCCTACCCCAGCAACCTGCACTGCAGCTGGCGGATCGCCCTGCCCGTGGGCCACGGTGAGTGGGCGCGCGCGGGGGCTCCGAGCACCCACTCTCCACTCCCAGCCGAGCAGCGCGGCTGAGGGAGAGCTGCCTGGTGCTGCTGACGTGAGGGCGGCTGTACCTGGATGTGGGGGGTGGGTTTCCACGTGGAGAAGGGAAAGGGGTTGGGGACAGCGACGGGGTGTAGGGCTCTTTCCACGGCAAAGCCAGTCCGCGGGGTGCTGAGATGGTAAACACGGGGAGTGCGCATGGGCACCATGTCAGGCCAGCCTCTCTCTGCATCACCCCCTCTGTCCACCCGGGACTCCGCAGCAGTCAGTGTGCCTTTGGAACGGTTTTAAGGCTTTTTCAGGTGACGGCACATTTTCGTTTGTTTTATAAATTAATTTTTTCACTTCAGAGAGAGGAAGGGGGAAGGAGAGAGAGATAGAAACATCAATGATGAGAGAAACACCATTGATCGGCTGCCTCCTGCACGCCCCCTACCAGGGATCAAGCCTGCAAATGTCCTGACCGGGAATCCAAGCATGACTTCCTGGTTCATAGGCCAACAACGCTCAACCATTGAGCCGTACCGGTCAGGCTAAAATGTTTATATTGTCTTGATTTCTGTTTATAGAACTGGATTTTCATAACATTCAGCTTTGCACGCTCAGGGTAGTCATGTATTACTAATAAAAGCGTAATATGCTAATTAGACCAGATATCCTTCCAGAAGACCTTCCGGATGAAGCCGGGGCTGCGAGGGAAGCCCGGGTCCCGGGTGCCGGAGGGAAGCCAGTGCCGGCAGCCGGGGAAGGAAGGCCTACTCTTGCACAGATTCGTGCCCCGGGCCTCCAGGCTTCAATAAGTCCTGATTTTAGCTGCTGTGTAGCTGGAAGCTCACCTTGGCCTTCTGCGGAAACACATGGTTTTTGCGAAAGTTGGATTTCCCATCATGCCTTTCCCTGATGCCTCGTGGTTGCCTTTGCATTCTAGTTCATGGTTGGGGCTGTCCCACCCGCAACTTTCTGAAGAGCAGCGCCTGCGATGGGCATGTCACAGACACTCGGGGTCCGGGGCCAGGTCCCTGAGGTTCACTCACTAAGTCATGGTCGCCTGGGAATGTTGGGCGAGACGCATGAGCACAGCACACGGACATCGCTGCCTGGAAGGAGGTCATGTCTGTAGGATGTGCTCAGAGCTTTGCCCGGAGGCCCTGTGCAGGGGGCAGCACGGCTGTTTGTGGAAGGATGGGCAGCGGTCCGCAGGTCGGGGGCAGGCGTGAGGACGTGAGCGTGCTGTGCACAGACATGGAGCATTACTCCAGGGAAAGATAGGGGCCTGGACGGGCACACCCAAATGTGAGGCTCATGTCCACTGGACAGACACCCCACATGTGAGGCTCATGTCCACTGGATGAGCGCCCACGTGTGAGGCTCATGTCCCCTGGTTTGCTGGGGGCGGCCCAGAGGGCGTGTGGGGCTCAGATGCGGAGCGATTTCACAAAAGCTAAGGGCTGTGGCTTCCAGGATTTTAGTTGAGTTTGGTTTTTAGATCATAAGCTCTGAGACAGAGGCAGCGATTCGCTCTGAGCTGGAGGGAGCAGAGGCCTGGGTGACTGCCCACTAGGGCTCAGGGTGCTGTACCGCGGGTCTGATTCTCGCTGTGGGGGCCCGGAGGTGCGATGTGGGGGTGCAGTCGTCTGACTTGGGAATCGGGGGTGGGAGGGACAGGGCTGTGTTCCTTCTCAAGTTTCCTTATTGAAGTGTAGTTGGCGTGCAATCATATGTGACCTTCAGGCGTGCCCCCTAGTGACTCAGGCACCTATAGCGCTTACACTGTGATCACCCGAGACGCCTGGCAGCCCCATCACCCTGCAGAGCTATCACAGCCCTGGCTCTGTTCCCGGGGCCTGTGTGTGAATTCCATCCCAGACGGATGTGCTCATAACGGGGAGTCTGTCCTATTCTCGCTCCCCTTTTCCAGCCTTTCCATCTTCTCCCCGCCTGGCGACCCCCATCTGTTCTCCGTGTCCCTGAGTCTGTCTCTGTCTGGTCTGTTTCTTCTTTGTGAGGCACACTCACTCCATTCGCCACGCCCCAGCCAGGGCTGCCGTGGGCCCAGGTCCCCATCTCCTCTGCAGCTGCGGTGGCATTTTCCCCGGAAGCACATGGCCCTGAGTGGTGACCCCTCCCGTGTGGGGACCCCTCCCGGTGGGGACGTGTCTGAGTGGTGACCCCTCCCGTGTGGGGACACACTCGCGGCGGCTGACCCCAGCCCGCCCCTGGCTTTGTGCCGCTTTCCTTTCACACAGTCGGATGCTGGTGCGTGTTGCTTTCATAGGAGCCTGGCCGACTCAGAATTTCTGTTTTCGTGAGTGAGGGCAGACAGTGCGGGCACCGCGGTTCTCTACCCGCGAGTGCGCACCCAGAATACAGTACAGTGAAGGAGAAGTATGTCAGTGTTAAGTTTTCAAGAATTAGTAACCGGTTTGGCTCAGTGGATAGGGCATCGGCCTGTGAACTGAAGGGTCCCGGGTTCGATTCCGGTCAAGGGCATGTACCTTGATTGCAGGCCCATCCCCAGTAGGGAGTGTGCAGGAGGCGGCTAATCGATGTTTCTCTCTCATTGATGTTTCTAACTCCCTGTCCCTCTCCCTTCCTCCTTGTAAAAAATCAATAAAATATATTTTTTTTTAAAAAAGAATTAACTGCACAGCCCGGCCGGTGTGGCTCAGTGGTTGAGCACCGACCTATGAACCAGGAGGTCATGGGTTCGATTCCGGTCGGGGCACAGGCCCAGGTTGCGACTCGATCACCAGGAGGGCACATGCAGGAGGCAGCCCATTAGTGATTTTTTCTCATTGATGTTTCCATCTCTCTTTTAAAAAATCAATTAAGAAATATAAAGTGTGTTTTCCCAGTATTCAGGGAGATGGCGAAGGGGAGCTAGGCTATGCGTATCTCAATCCCGTGGGGTTCGCTCTGAGATGTCAGACTGGACCAGCTGGCTGAAGAGGAGAGCGTGAGTCACCCCTGAAACGGATGAGGCCCAGGTGCCGCTGTCCCCACGCGCCAGGGACTGCTGGGTGTGGACGCTGCCCTGCTCGCCATGCTCATGGGCTCATGGGGTTGCAGCGTCATCACTCCATTCCCAGCTTAACCCCACGTCCGTGGGCGGCTGTCACTGCCCCCATGCGCTGGCGGCCTGGGCACCTCTAATAGTTCCCCCAGATTGGCTGCTTTCATTTCTTCCTCGATGGTGTCACTCTGTGAATTTCAGCCCGTCCCCTGGATAAGCCATCTGCTGGCTGCCACCAGGAATGGGCACATTGCACCGTTTCCCTGTGATTCGGCTTCCAACCCAAAGTGAAAGGGTGTGAGTGTAGGCCGGCCTGGCCCTCCTTCCTGCACAGACGCGGGCGGGCGTGGGGCGACTCAGCAGCTGTGTCTGCCAGGCCCTGGTCCGGTCTCATCCAGCTCCTGGCGATGGGCATGATGGCGTTGAGGGAACTGGGGCCTTAGGAGTCCGGGGCCTGCAGAGTCACACACACACACACACACACACACACACACACACACACACACACGATGGCTAGACAGTGTGTGTATTAGAGACCACACTCTCCCTTAGAGCTGGGACCTCGCAACAACAAAGGCTGGTTTTACTAGTAATTCAGCAGCTGGTGAGCAGCCACACAGGGCTCTGGGGTGCGGCTCCCTAAGCGGCGGGGTGTCCTCCCGTCACAGCCTGTGGGGGGACAGGCCAGAAGTGAGGGGCGGAGAGGGCACTGGGCGTCCTTCCCTCCCCCTTCCACCGCCCCTTACCCCCTCCCCCAACTTCTCCCTGCCCCCTACCCAATCTCTCCATCTCTCTCTGCCTCTTTGTTCCCTGCTTCTGACTTCCTTTTGCGTGAACACATTTGCTGGGATTTAGAAGGAAACGGCCGCTCGTCGTTGTCTCTTCAAGGAAACCCTGTTTGCTGTTCAAGTCGTCTTGGAGCTTCAAGTCCACAGAGGGGCTGCCTTCGGCAGCACCCGTGCCCCCAGGCGAAGCCCCCTAGCCCCTGCCGACTGGGACCTGCCTCCTGGCTGCGCCCGCACACATGTGTAGAGTCAGAGGACCCATGTGCATTGCACCCCACCTTCTGAAACGATGCTACATTGTGGTTGACGTTCAAGGTCCCCCTTCCCTCCCGTTTCCTCTGCTCCCTGCCCCCTCGGCGTCTCCTGGGATCCCACCTACTCCTCCTCCCCACTCTTCCTCTTCCAGCCTGGGCTGGGCAGCCTGGACAGGAGTTTCCCCCAAGAAGGACTGGGGACTGGCATCGTTCCAGCTCATGAAGCTGTTGCTCTTGTCTAGCACCTCGCCCGCTAAGCCGGGACAGGGCAGCGCACTGTCCGCCAGGGTAAGCGTGCCTGACACTGTGTCCCCTACTGCCGTGGGCACCCCACCGCGCCCCTCTGAGCCTGGGCCTGCTCCCTGTGACTTTGCGAGGACAATAATAGTGACTTCCTGGGGGCCTGGGGGACAAGAGCTCCGGGTACGTTGGATCCCGGACAGGCAGTCGGCCGGACACTGCGCCCAGCCAGCAAGGGCACTATTTCTCCCTCCTCACATTCCCGCATGGTTGAGTTGGAGGTTGGAGGACGGTGTGCGTTGTATTGAGCACGTGTAAATGTCTCTTCCCTCCTGCTGTTCCCTGAGGCTTTCTCCTTCCCTTCCTCTGCTTCTGGCCCAGGACAGCCCCGCTTCCTGCCAGCACCACGCGGGCAGGTCTGCTTTCCGTTCTCAGCACTTGCCCTTGAGGGGGGGCAACTCGTGCGCGTTATCTCCGGTCTCCAAGCCCCGAAACGAGTCTGCGAGATGGAAAGAGAAATGAAAGCCCTCCTTATCTTTCACGAGCAGGAGAGTAGCACGAGGAACGCTTTTCTGAGGCGCCGGCGGAACAATCCATGAGCTGTCGAGCTCCTGGGAGGCTGTACCAGCCGCGTCACTCGCATCGGTTCATGTAAAAACGCACGCTTCAGGCGCTATCTCAACCGGTGATGAGAGCCGGGCCTTTCAGACACAGTCGTCAAGTGAATGTTCCCGAAGCCACGGCCCCGCATCCTGACCACCGTCCGCCCGCCTTACCCGCCGTCCCTTATCTCACGCCCGGGTCCCATGTCCACAGCGGCCGGGTCACCTGGACTGTCTCCCCTCTGTCGCCCTGGGCCAGGCTGGGAGATTGGGCTGTGAGAGTGACAGGGGTCCAGTGGATGGGTTTCCTGCAAACAGCTGTGACTTGCTTTGCTTGCAAAACCAAGTGAACGCACGGCTCCTGACTGGGCAAACCCCGGCCGCGGCCGGGCGCTGAGAAGCCCCTGGACGGTCCGTTGGTTTGTGGCGCTGAGTTCTGGTCGGCATCGGTCCCGTCCTTGGTGCCGCTGGGTGACCCGGCAGCGAGGCCCACCCCGAGTGTGCGCTGTGAGTGTTAGAACCGAGGCGGGCAGAACCCGCCTCCGGCCCAGGGCCAGGCAGCGATGCCCGTGTCCCCGTGGCACAGCTGGTCGCAGGCCTCTTTCACAGAGAGTGACTGGGACTCTAATGGCATGGATGAAGGTCCCACAGCTTCGAGGGGGCGGCAGGGACTGAACCGCGTCTAATTTAATCTGAAACGAGCGAGCAGCCTCCACCGCAGCGCCCTGTTCCCCCGGAGAGACGGCGTTTGGGGACGCGGATCAAGGGGCAGTCACTTCTGATGAGCTTGGCCTATAAGCGCCGACAGTGACTCTTCCTTGTCTCGCACATGTCCCCACAGGTGCGCACATCCGGTTCCTGAACTTCTCCACGGAGGCCAACCACGACTTCCTGGAGATCCAGAATGGGCCGCACCCCACCAGCCCGCTGCTCGGCCAGTTCAGCGGCCCTGACCTGCCGGCTGCGCTGCTCAGCACCACGCACGAGACTCTCGTCCGCTTCTCCAGCGACCACTCCCAGAGCCGGCAGGGCTTCCGGCTGGCCTACCGAGGTGAGGCCCACCACCCTCCCCCCCTCCCCCCCCACCACCGCAGGCTGCATGGACACTGTACCGCTAGACTCGTTTGGGGGGGCTCTGCTGACCCCTGGTGGAGTCACTGCTATCCTTGTCCTATCAGGAAGGACACAGACCCCGAGGGCACAGTCCATGTCGCCCTCACTGCCCACCGCTGCCCTCAATCTCCGTGGCCACCGCCACACTCCTCCAGGCACGTGGCTTCATGGTCACGTTGTCTCCTCGCCTGCCATGTGTCCGCCTCGCCACCTGGAGGTCGGGTTCCCCCAGGACGGTGGTGTGGGCGTCCCTCCATCGCAGCTGTGGGCGGGGCAGGCTCTCCCATGCACTGGTCTCTTCCCGGCCTGGAATCAGGGCCCTGTGTGCTGTCCAGCCCTTGTTCCAATTAAGCCCAGAAAAAAGGCAGTGAGCGGACTGTATTCTTCCTGAGCGATCAAAGTCTGAGATCTCTGAGGAAGGTTTGGATCAACCATTCTAGCGTTTTTGACGTGTGAAAAAGTTCAACATGTTCATTCCATTCCCAATAATTCCGCTGGCCTTTTCCTGACTATTGTTAAGTTGGATGAAGTTGAAAATGTCAAAAGTAGGGCCTGCTTCTTTGAAGTGGCTAAATCACTGGTTTTCTCAAAGACAGAGCTGCACTCTTTCATTCCTGAAGGGACTTTTGGACCCTATTGCCGAAGTTGTTCCTATAAATTATAGGTGTAGAGTTCCAGGACTGGGGCCTCTTAAATCAGGAACCGGACAGAAGGGAAATTGAAGAGGGAGGTGAAGGCGCCCGTGAGGACTGTGACGGGGCACCTGCCAGCACCACTCCATGTGCCCCACGCCTGCCCGCTTCTCGTCCCCACGCCACCCTTCCTCAGTCTGATCCGTTCACACCTGCAACAGCGACAGTTTAGCGTCAATCGGCTTCGATTCCGAGTGCAGATCAGGGCGTAACGGTTCCGATATTTAACAAACTATCATGACGGTGTCTCGTAACGTACCGAGTTCCCCGTAACCTGCACCTGTTGTCATGTATGTAGATTTTCTTGAAGGGTAGCTACCCATTCCTTAGGCCGGATCTAGAATTCAGTGTCTGGGCTAAGAGGCAGGGTTCCAATAAGATGAGTTCTGCATTAAACAGTTTCATTGTTTAGTGGGAAATGCATATCCTTAATGCAGATCTTTGAGACCAAAGCAAAAGCCAGTGTGAGACTTCCTGTCGCTGAGGAAATAGCAGGAGTTTGAGGGAAACACCTTCTGTGGCCTTGGAGTCGGGGGGTGGCGACGGGACATGGCAAATGCCCCCTGGGAGGTTGTGATTGAGGAGGCCCTGGGGGCCTGGGGGGGTGTCTCTAGGCCAGAGCTGAGTGCAGAGGGGTGGCGGGGGGAGAAGGGAGGACATGAGGCTGTGCAGTCATGCTCATTCCTGTTAAGAGCCTGCCCTCCCTTCTCAGGGGCCCTGATGCTGAAGGCAAGGGGCCAGGATGGGTGGTGCACGGGGTCTAGACCAGTGGTGACGAACCTTTTGAGCTCGGCGTGTCAGCATTTTGAAAAACCCTAACTTAACTCTGGTGCCGTGTCACATACAGAAATTTTTTGATATTTGCAACCATAGTAAAACAAAGACTTATATTTTTGATATTTATTTTATATATTTACATGCCATTTAACAAAGAAAAATCAACCAAAAAAATGAGTTCGAGTGTCACCTCTGACACGCGTGTCATAGGTTCGCCATCACTGGTCTAACCCATCACACCTAGACCTCTCCCCACCTGCAGCGAGAAATCCCTGGAGGATGGGTTAGCTCAACGTAACCATTTCTAAAGTGTCTAGATTTGGAACTGGACATCACATAATCTATGAAATGCCCACAGACCCTCTCTCCCTTTTGCTCTTGCAATGTCAGCATGGGGACTATTTATCCAGCAGCCACACTGGGGACAGCCTGGGGTGTCAGCGTGGAGGCCCCTTTCCCAGTCGGAAACCACTGGCTTCCGAGTTCCCTTCACTCCTGCCGGCTGCGGCCACCGGTGCCGTGGGCTTGGCCTTCGGGCCTCTGGGCTGGGCGCCCTCATCGAGGCCACACCTCTCGTTGGCTGAGTGAATGCTTTATTGACTTGACACCTGACTCTAAGTTTAAGGATCCACATTTTAAAAATCCTAAACAATATATTTTTATTGTCAGTAATGAATTTGCTGTCCTTGAGAGATACCCAAATAAAATAAAAAAGACAGACAGGGCATGCAGTGGAGGCGCTGTCACTGCTCGAGGGTGTCATTTCTGACGGATGGTAACGAGATAATTCATCGTTTCACCAAAAGCATAAATGGTTGAAGTGACTCACCTGAGCTCATATGATGTCACATCAAAATTCCTCAGTGCCACACAGGATTTGTAAGTTAAGTGCCTACTGAATAACTAATGGGAAGACGTATGAATCACGCAGACAAGCCTTGTCATTCTCGGCGATGTCTGGGTGGTACCTCTCCCTCCCCCACTTGTTGTATATTGATGGCCCTTTGAAGGTCAAAGATGTCGCTTGCAGACGTAGCTGTCGCGGAGTTAAATGACTCCTTTGAGATTGAGAAATGGAGTTCAAGAGCCATGCTCCATAAAGCCACGTTCACGTGCCCTACTCCTGACTCGAGAGCTGGAGAGCAGATGAAAGTGGGAAGATTTGTGTCAGCTAATGAGAGAAGCGTCAGGAAACATCATGGCTGTCAGCCGGATGGCTGCGTGACCCTGTGGGGGTTACATCTATCATTGAAACACAGGGTGACATCAAGCACCCATCACTGAAACATGGACGCAAATACTGCATGAGACGGACAGGTGGGAGGAACAGAGGCTTTCCTGGTCCCAGTGAGGGGACCCGTGGGAAAGATGAGGTTCTGGGAGCTAACTCTCACTTGTGGCATTGGTATAGCCATATTGGTACTTGGATTTTTTTATACTATTTTTGAAATGGAGGATTTTAGGGGCTTTCTTCACTGTTTTGGTTTCTGTCATTCGACATTTGGAGGAATTGATTATTTATCTCCTTCCTTGCTCCCTCTCTCCATTTTTTCTTTTTCTATTTTACATCATAAAGCATCATTGCTCAACACTGAAACACTTAAGGAGTGGGAAGGGCTTGGGCCCCAGGAGACGAAAGGGCTTGTGGTCAGAGTCCCCTGTGGTCCGCTTTCCTCCTGCTATATGTCCTAGTGCCTTTAAAAACAAAAAACAGCCCTGGCCAGTTGCTCAGTGGTTAGAGCATCGGCCCATGGACCGAGGGGTCTAGGATTCAATTCCCAGTCAAGAGCACGTACCTCAGTTGTAGGTTCATCCTCACCAGTCAGGGCTCATGCATGGGGTAGGCAACCGATCGATGTCTCTCTGTCTCCCTCCTACTCCCTCTAGAAGTCAATGGGAATAATATCATTGGGTGAGGATAAACACTGTCCAATGTACTTTGGGTTGGATTACTTCTAATTCATACAGTGAGTATAAGCTGCACATTGTTAGAATTCTACTACCAACAATTACTGTTTTCACTTCGCATGGCAACTGGCAACTTGGAAAATGTATTTTTTAAGAAAATACCTAAAAGTTCATCTCCAGAAGCTAAATGTAACCATTTTCCTCCTCTGCATTCCAGACTAACTCACATGGCATTCATGAACTGTGTGTTTCAGCCTGTGCCTCACTCACGTGGTATTCATGAGCTGACTCTGTGTTTCAGCCCGTGACTCACTTATGTGGTATTGATGACCTGACTCTGTGTTTCAGCCCATGACTCACTTATGTGGTATTGATGACCTGACTCTGTGTTTCAGCCCGTGACTCACTCACATGGCATTCATGAGCTGACTCTGTGTTTCAGCCCGTGAATAACTCATGTGGTATTGATGAGCTGACTCTGTGTGTTTCAGCCTATGAGCTGCAGAACTGCCCGGACCCGCCCCCCTTCCCCAACGGGTACCTGGTGGGCTCCGACTACAGCGTGGGCCAGTCTATCTCCTTCCAGTGTTACCCCGGGTACATCCTCATCGGCTACCCCGTCCTCACCTGCCAGCACGGGACCGACAGAAGCTGGAGCCACCCCTTCCCCAGGTGTGACGGTAGGTCAGCCGTTCCTCCCGGGAGCCAGGTAGCTCCTCTCGTAGATAACGGCGCCTTGAATATTACAGGAACTCATCCGAGAATGCATTAATTTGTTCAACAAATATTTATTGGGATCTGTTATGTCCAACTCATTCTACTTAGGATTCAGGAACACGTCTTGGGCCAGTAGGTTAAGAAAAGATGCATAAATCAGTCTTGCCCCCAAGGAAATGACAAGGATATCATAATAAACACAAATATTTGTTATGCAAAACAAGAGACGACGAGCAGACTGCTTGGATGGATTTCAGATACAGAAGACGGTGTTTGCTTGGGAAGGGAAGGGCACTGTTTAGGGTGAGATTAGAGGCCGTAGGGTGGTTAACAATTCCACCCCAGAGATTTTTTTACGGCTTAACTTCTGTCATCATCGTATACTGCTTCTCTGTTTTAGAAAACTGGTTTTATTTGGGGATTGGGACTGGAAGTACGCACTCTGTTTTGCTACTGGGAGGTGGAGACTGTCCGGGGAGAAGAAATGGTCTCAGCAAAGGGTTGGTGTAGGACCCTCTTAGGGAAAACAGCTGTGGGTGCCCTGGTGGTGGGGAGGGCTCCTGGAGCAGCTGGAATCAGCTGGTGGGCGTGGCAGGGGCCGGGTGTCTGCATCCCTGGGAGCCTCCTGTTGGCTGCTGGACGCTTAGGGTAATGGGGGAATGTTTGCAACCTCAGGTTAATGTAAACAGATCGAGGAATCTGTTTCTGAAGACTGCATATCAGACAGAAAAGTTACTGGAGCCCTGATATTTCCACATTATAAATACAGTAGCTCTGAGTGAAAACGTAATAAAAATGCCAACTCTGTGGACCTTTGAAATGTTAAATACTCGTGTCCCACTGCGCAGAGGGAATGGGGACTGGCTGTGCTTGCATTTCTACTGAAGAAGGAAAAAGAAAAAAAACAACATCAATGGATGCTTTAAAGCCTAGTTCTCAACTGTGTTTTTCCATTCTATGCCATTATAAAAACAACTATAGCAAACTTTAGCTGTATTTTATTTTACGTATTTATTTTTTTAATATGTTTTTATTGATTTCAGAGAGGAAGGGAGAGGGAGAGAGAGAGAGAAACATCTATGATGAGAGAGAAACTTCAATCGGCTGCCTCCTGCACGCCCCTGGTTGGGGATGGAGCACATAACCGGGCACGTGCCCTGACTTGGAATCAAACCCTGACTTCCTGGTGCAGGACAGCGCTCAACCTACTGAGCCACACCGGCCAGACTTTAGCTGTATTTTAAAAATTATCTTAGCCTAATACAAATTTAATCATTTCAAATTACTAGTCATAGTGTGATGCAAATTTAAAATAGCATATTAAAATTATATTTTAAAACTAAGAATAGCAGTTGCATACCTGGTGTTTCATTAAATCACTTAAAAGACCTTTCATCCTATTCCCCATTATATTTATATGCATAAATTACTCTGAATAGTCAGGATTAAACCCTTTCTTTTAATTTGTCATTTTTGCCAGAATCTTTTCATATGTAAATGGAGGACTTCTTGGCTTGCTGTAAAAAATAGAATTAAGTATTTAATTAGATTTCATTGCTTTTTCAAGCCCAGTTTCCAACATGGAGAAAACTACTGGCTCAGAGTTATCTGATGGGTTGGCGGTAACTCACTGCATCTTCTCTGTGGCTTGAGGGTGACGCCATCTCTTGCACCGGCATCAGGGCTGCAGGACCACCCAGAGTCGGCCACACTGGGAAACTAAGGTCCTCCTGCATCCAAGCCGCCCGCCCCCAGGGGTAGTTTGGGGAGTGCCCAAAGCCACCCCGAGGCTGGACAGCACACTGGGACGCAGGACCCCTAAGCTATTGGACTCAGGGGGTGGTTTACAACAGGGAAAGGCCCAGTGAAATCACCACGGGAAAGATGGGCAGGCGGGGGGTGTCCAGGAGGCCCCTGGCTCTCAGAACTGACCTGGAACAACATGCACAGACCATGACCAACCTGGAGGCTCGCTGGGCTTCGTGTCCAGGTTTCTACTGGGCGCCGTGACACGGGAGGGTCCATAGATCGTCCATTGGTTGATACCAGTTTCCAGACCACCCGATATCCTGATGGAGGTCCCACCCAGGTCCCCTGGCTGGACTTGCTGGGTGGCCAGCCCTGCCCTCGGCCTGTTGGGTGTGGCCAGCCCCCTGGTGAAACACAGACAGTCCTGTCAGGGGTGCCATACGTGACCTTCCAGAACCCATGGCCAACGAAGGCCTGTCCTGGGCAAGGTCAGATGGTTTAATGCACAGGAGCCTTTACCATAACACCTCTCTCCATGCCTAGAAAGCCCTAAACAGAATAAGAAGTGACATGTAAGATCCATGTAAAATCTTGTCCTAAATAAATTTTCTAAGCATCACCCAGTGTGTATTTAACATCCTCCATATTGAATTAAATTCAGAACTTCCGCAGAGGGCATTGTTTTCAAACAAGTTTACTTTATTCCTGGAAGGCGTGTTTCCAGAAAGCTCTATAATGAAAAGGTGCTTTTCCCGAGAATGGAGGTCTGCGCAGGGATCGGCGGGGGCAACGGGGACACAGGATCCCTCACAGGACAGGCGCTCGGCCGGTCGCCCGGCAGCCTCAGGAGCACGACCTTTATCAGCCGAGGGCTCGGGCCCGCAGGGCTGTGGTGGGACACAGGGCAGCCATACTGAGCGGCCACCTCACAGGCCCAGCCCCTCGCGTCCCAGGAGGGTCTTAGGGAAAAAAATAGAAGCTCTGAACAGCCTCTGGGTGTCTTTATTAAAAACAGCAATTCAGCAATTGAGATTCAAGGGTTCTAAATCTGAAAGCATCAATCTCCCCAGAATATATGAAGCCAGTTTGTGTGGACATGCTCAAAAGAGCAATATCTTCATTTGCATAAGGATCTACTGTGTAAAGTTAGTATATTTCAAACTCATCTGGGAAAAGTAATAGGCCCAAAGTGTGACCACCTTGAAATAAATAAGAGAGTGTGTCTGAAAGTGATGAGAAAGTAGAGACTGCGTTAATTTTGCCAGTAACTTATAATTATACCGAAGGCTCCGTTTTTAAGAAAAGTGGGTTATGATTGTTAAAGTAATGTCTAAAAGACTGTGGTTTATTAATGCGCTAAATGTAATTTGATAATTGCATATGCCTCTACACTTACAAATGGTAGCTCAAAAACTTAAAATATTTTGTTGACCTGATTGATCCTTTTCCACTGAAATATTTATGTCAACATTCTCTTACGGTCTTTTTACAAGTTTAAACGCTGTCATCTGATATCTCACTTTACATGCATTAGTGCAGGGGTCCTCAAACTACGGCCCGCGGGCCACAAGCAAATACAAATATTGTATTTGTTCCCGTTTTGCTTTTTTACTTCAAAATAAGATATGTGCAGTGTGCATAGGAATTTGTTCATAGTTTGTTTTTTTAAAAACTATAGTCCGGCCCTCCAACGGCCTGAGGGACAGTGAACCGGCCCCCTGTTTAAAAAGTTTGAGGACCCCTGAATTAGCGCCTGTGGCGGGAGCCACAGGGACAGAGGGAATGATGAGGACAACACATGGCAGCTTCTTTTAAAGTGACAGGCTTTGTCAGCAAGAAACCCCTGGATTGCACAATCACATGAGAAGTCCAACCGGCCAGAGTATATGCTGGCCCTGCGGTGTGGCTCCGGGGTGAGCCTTGTCCATGCACCAGAGGTCGCTGGTTCGATGGCCCCGGGTCAGGGGTCAGGGGTCAGGGCACACACCCTGGTTTCAGGCTCCATCCCCAGCGGGGGGCGTGGAGGAGACAGCTGCTCCCCGTGCCTCGTTCCCATCCGTGTTTCTCATCCATGTTTCTCTCTCTCTGAAATAAAATATAAATTATGATGTGCATATTGTTAACATTAAGGTTTACCAAGTTGATTGATGAAGACAGGAGACCCCTCCCCCAAGGCATCAGAGGCTGTGACGTCTGCGTGAGTTTTGAAGGAAGAGGCCCCGGGGGAGGCACCCACCGGCCTGCGTGACTGCAGGGGGATCCGTGGCCCCATGTCGCGGGTGGTGAAGTATTTTCTAGGCCATCAGGCAAAGTTTATCTGACTCCGAACCCTGCTTATAACCGCACCGTGAAACTCGCCGAGTGTGTCCGCAGCCCCTGCTGCTGCTGGATTTACCCCAGAGCCCAGCCAGGCCGCCCGCCTTGCGGTCCCGCCGCCTCCGAGACCAGCTGCACCGGGATGCAGCCGCCGCTGTCCCTCATGACTTCTCATGGTCAGGGAGCTTTTCTTCCTACTTTTTTCATCTATTTTGGCCTCTTCGTTCTCCTTAAATGCTGCACCGCTGGCGGCAAGTCTTTGAAAGCCCCACATGACATGCTGGTAACACGCGTAGTGTACCCGTTGGGTTTCCGTTCCGTGAAGAAGTCTGCTCGTCTCTCCGGTTCTGCCGTGTGATGCTGCCATGTGAGTGACAGATCACATCTCAGGTGATCCTGCTAACGTGTGGCCATTGCATCTTTTATAAACAAGAATAACGATTGCCATGGCGACCGTGGATCAGCGTGGGAAGTGAAATAGGAGCGCCTGACGGGTGGCGCTGCCTCTCCTGGCTGAGCTGGCGGGACCGGCCGGGCAGTGATGCCCGCGCATCGCTTTATCTCCTTCCTCCAGGCACAGATCTGCGAGGCGGCGATAGTGTTTCTGTTTCAAAGCAAATAGACAGGATACTGCGGCCTCAGCCCATGAAATAGGCTTGAAATCTCACTCAGACCAGACATGTCGGTTTCCTGCTTAAGCATCATCCCCTCCTCATCCCGCCTGGGACAGCCGGGGGCAGTCCAGTCCCCGCAGGAGACTGGACCCAGTGCTTCCCCTTTAATGCTGGGAGGACTGTGGCCGGAGGAGTCGGGAAGTTTGCGGATGTGTTACCCGAACAGGCAGCTGAGAAGCACAGTCTTCTGAGGCTTTAGGATTTAGGGGGATTGTTCTGACAACGTGGTTCCCGGGGACCCTGTGGGCTGAGGGCGCCAGGAGCTCCCTGTGTCCCTCTAACACTGACCGTTTGTCTCTGTGGCCTCTGCCCCCCTCAGCTCCCTGTGGCTACAACATCTCGGCTCCCAACGGCACCATCTACTCACCTGGCTTCCCCGACGAGTACCCGGTGCTGCAGGACTGCCTGTGGCTGCTCACTGCGCCACCCGGCCACGGCATCTACATCAACTTCACCCTGCTGCAGACCGAGGCCGTCAACGACTACATCGCAGTGTGGTACGGCCACCCGGGCAGTGACCCCCAGACACCCTGTGACGCCCCCCAGACACCCTGTGACTCCCAGACACCCCTGTGTCCTCCCAGACACCCTGTGTCCTCCCAGACACCCTGTGACCACCAGACACCCATGTGACCTCCCAGACACCCCTGTGACCCCCAGACACCCTGTATCCTCCCAGACACCCACTGTGACCACCAGACACCCTGTGACCTTCCAGACACCCTGTGTCCCCCCAGACACCCTGTGACCCCCAGATACCCTGTGTCCTCCGAGACACCCCTGTGTCCTCCCAGTCACCCCTGTGTCCTCCCAGACACCCTGTGACCACCAGACACCCTGTATCCTCCCAGACATCCTGTGACCTCCCAGACACCCATGTGACCTCCCAGACACCCCTGTGACCCCCAGACACCCTGTATCCTCCCAGACACACTGTGACCACCAGACACCCTGTATCCTCCCAGACACCCTGTGACCTTCCAGACACCCTGTGACCTCCCAGACACCCTGTGACCTTCCAGACACCCTGTGACCTCCCAGACACCCTGTGACCCCCCCCAGACACCTGTGACCCCCCATATACCCTGTGACCCCCCAGACACCCTGTGACCTCACAGACACCCATGTGACCCCCAGACACCCCTGTGTCCTCCCATACACCCTGTGACCCCCAGACACCCCTGTGACCTCACAGACACCCCTGTGACGCTCCCAGACACCCTTGTGACCCCCCAGACACCCCTGTGTCCTCCCATACACCCTGTGACCCCCAGACACCCCTGTGACCCCCCAGACACCACTGTGATCCCCCCAGACACCACTGTGACCCCCCAGACACCACTGTGACCTCCCAGACACCCCTGTGACCCCTCCCATGTCCCTGAGACCCAGACCCCCAGCTGAGGAAGGGCTTGAGGACGTGGCTGTCCCTGAGGAAAGGTGGACAAGTGGAGAAGGACCTCAGGTGACCTGCCTGAGCGTGCTGTGTGGTGCATGACTCAGGATCGCTCTGACACAGGGCATAGCGGAGGCCATTTGTTTTACCGACTGATCGTGACCTGTTTCTTACAGAAAAGGTAGTAGGCTCCTTTCATCATGAGACAGGGATGCTCCCAGAACCACAGTTTTCCGTAGATGCTAATATTTTATTCCGTGTTTTAAAATCATATCAATTCAGTAGCAAGACCTCCATGAACCTCCCCCAGGATCACGGAGATGACGTTGGGTTTAGGGCTGAAAGTAGGGGCTTTGGAAGGAGGGTGACACATGGTATTGCGGGTCCTGGAATGCGGGCCACGTCACTCCCACTCCCCGGGAAGGCCAGCCGGGTGCAGGGGTCAGCGGGCGCCTCCAGGCACATCCACAGCAGCGCCCACCTGACAGAGGAGCAGGGACGGCTCCTGGGAGCCCCCGGACCTCCCTCCAGCGGCTGGCGCTCTCCCCGCAGGGACGGCCCCGACCAGAGCGCGGCCCAGCTTGGCGTCTTCAGCGGGAACACGGCCCTGGAGACGGCGCGCAGCTCCACCCGCCACGTGCTGCTCGGCTTCCACAGCGACTTCTCCAACGGCGGCTTCTTCGTCCTCAACTTCCACGGTGAGCCCCCCCCTCCCCCGCCCCTTGAGGGCCAGGGGGGAGGGTCCACTCGCCATTTCTCCTGTCCCCATCCGCCGGTCCAGCGGGGGCCCGCAAGCTGGTCTTGCCTGGGAAGCCTTTTGAAAAATATACTTTATTGACTTCTGAGAGGAAGGGAGAAGGAGGGAGGGAGGGAGGGAGGGAGGGAGGGAGGGAGGGAGGAGCATCAATGATGAGAGAGGCCCACAGGGAGCAAACCTGCTACCTGGCCCGTGGCCTGACCGGGAATCGAGCTGCGACCTCCCGGTTCACAGGTCAATCCTCACCACGGAGCCACGCCCGCCGGGCGCCTGGACACGCTTTTGTTTAATGCCTATTATTTCCGCCTTGCTGAGCTGTGCTTTGCGACCAGCTTGGACTCATTCCAGGAGAAGTGTGTGGACGTGAAACTCTGATGTGCATGCCGCGGACACGCGTGGCGATCTCGTGGCTACCCTCATCGCTCTGTGCGATTACATACGGGCGAGAGCCAGCCCTGAGGGCGTGAGAGTGTCCACTAGTGACGGGAAACACATGGGGGTTCCTCACCTCTCGTGAGGATGAGGACGGCCACCAGGGAAGTCGTGGGGGCAGCAACCTTATTCGACCTGAACGTGGACATGGGACCAGGCACGGATGGACCATTTCCCTTAGGAATCCCACGTGCGTGTCTGGGACGTGTGACGAGGTCTTCGTGTTTAAATTGTAGCTTCTCTCTTCGGCGGTAGATGCTCCGGGCACTGACCTGTCCTGTGAGCAGTGGAGCTGAGAGCTTTATAAATCCACGACCTCCTGGCACGGACACCGCGGTGCCCAGATGCCAGCAGCACAGGGGCGTGACGGGGATCATCGTGTTTATGCAGCAAATGTAACTGCAGCTTTTCTTTCTCATCAACCCCGTAGCCTTTCAGCTCAAGAAGTGCCCGCCGCCCCCGGCTGTCCCACAGGCGGAGCTGCTGCGTGAGGACGAGGACTTCGAGATCGGTGAGGGCGCGTCCCCAAGAGGCCATCAGAGTCACGGGCTCTTCCCCCCCACCCCCCTCGGAGTCACTCCCAAGAGTGGGTGTGTGTCAGAATATCCCACTGCCCCGCAGGGGACTACACGCCCAGGTCACGCGCCCGACACACACGTTTCCCTCTCGTCATGGCTGTGACCTCTGGGTTCTGCCACGTGAAGTTCACTTCTGTCACTTGGAGCCCATCCCCTAGGCACTTACTGTCCATGTTTCCCTCTTTTTAAAAATATATTTTTATTGATTTCAGAGAGGAAGGGAGAGGGAGAGAGAGAAACATCAGTGATGAGAGAGAATCATGGATCGGCTGCCTTTACACACCACACACTGGGGATGGAGCCCACAACCCAGGCATGAGCCCTGACCAGGAATCCAACCATGACCTCCTGGTTCATAGGTCGATGCTCAGCCCCTGAGCCACGCCGGCCGGGACGTGTTTTCCTCTTGAGCAACATTTTCCGAGGCAAACACACAGATACGTGGTTCCGTTAGGGAGGCAGGATCCTAACCTAGAACCTCATTCACTGTGGCGACAACAATGGCCGCCGTAATGGGCCTCCCGTCACCTCCCATCCCGGCCTGATGAGCGTAGTGAGTGATGGGCCCGGAGAGTCCCGCCCTGTGACTTCTGTGAAAGGTCCACTCATTCCACCAGCACCCGTCCCGTTAGAAGTCCAGCCCGGGACCTGTCCATGGAGCAGTCACTGGGCCCAGGGCTTCTCAGTGGCAAGGACAGGCGCTCCGTCCTGTCTGTGGTGACACCTTGTCTCAGACCCGGTCCAACACGGGACCTCCATTCTCCTACTCAGATGACAGAGTCAAGGGCACCATGTGCCCATCAGGCCAGGTCCTCTGCAGCCTCTCTGGAAGCCGAGAATCCCAGCGCCCAGTTCCGGTGCCTGTCCCGTGGCCCTTGGGGAGGGGGAGGACCGGGACAGTGGTCGGGAGTGGACGCCGCCCGTCACGTCCATCCTGACGCTGCTTGGGTTGAGTCAGGCCGCGTTTTTATGAACGAGGTGCTGAAAGGGGGGGTGTTTTGTCCAAAACGAGGCTGGGCCTGGCTGGTTTGGGATAGAGCATCGGTCTGCGGACTGAAGGGTCCCAGGCTCCATTCCCAGTCAGGGCACATGCATGGGTTGCAGGCTTCTTCCCCAGTAGGGGGCATGCAGGAGGCAGCCAATCCATCATCCTCTCTCATCATGGATGCTTCTCTCTCTCTCTTCCTCTCCCTTCCTCTCTGAAATCATAAAAATATATTTAACTAATAGAAACAGATAGAAAGGAGGATGGGCGTTGGTTGGACGGACACGGTTTGCTCGCTGACGTCGCTGGTTAGGTCAGCGCCTGTGTGCGAGGCGCCCACACTCTGGGTGTCGCGGAGGCCAGTTTCCGTGTGTCGTGTGGACTCTTGCAGGGGACTCTGTGCGGTACCTCTGCCACCCTGGCTACACGCTGTCGGGCTCGGACACGCTCACCTGCAAGCTAGGCGCCCAGCTGCAGTTCCAGGGTTCGCTCCCCACGTGTGAAGGTACGTGAGTGAGGCCACGGCGTCCGCGTCCCACGTGGAACACACTCCCTGCATGGGGGGGCTTCCGTGTGTGGGTCTGACCTTGCCCGTCCTCCTTGCCCTGAGCCCCTGCAGTCACAGTCCCCGAGCACAGACACCACCCCGGCCTCTCTTGGTGCCAGAACTGAAAACCACATCAGCCAAGAGGGCTCGCTGTGCCCCCAGCAGGGCGTGGGTGAGGGAGGAGGTTTCAAACATACGGCAGCGCTGAAAGAAGTAAAAGTGAGACCTGAGCACCAGGCCCGCGTGCCGCCATCCATGTTCACCAGGAATCCGTGTCCCGTGTCCCTATTTTCTTTCTATCCGTCTCTTCCTCTCCTGAAATTTCTGACGCATTTCAAGGCTGATCAAAGGCAGCGCTCTGCGTCTGTCCTCCTGCCGTGTGTCCCCAGCCAGCTGGTGCTCTGTAATGTGCAGACACACCACAGTGTCAGTGAACACACCCATTTCTCTCTGTGACAGGCCTTTAAAGGCATAGACCAGGCACAGGGGCCGAGCACCCTCTGTGGGGAGTGGGGGGGTGACCTGGTTGGACACTTGTCTTCATTTAGACCATGAATGGGGGCCTGGAGGCCTGACACGAGCAGGCAGTGCCTTGGGATCTCTCGCACCCACGGGCCCTGCGGCAGGACCCAGTCCTGACCCTCTCCCCAATGACCACAGGGACGGCCTCCGGTCCCTCAGGCCAGGGCCCCTACTTACTTACTTATTCTTATTTATTTTTAATTTAAAAATGTATTTTCATTGATTTCAGAGAGGAAGGGAGAGGGAGGGAGAGATAGAAGCCTCCATGATGAGAGAGAATCATAGATCAGCTGCCTCCTGCACGCCCCACACTGGGGATGGAGCTCACAACCCGGGCATGTGCCCTGACCGGGAATCAAACTATGACCTCCTGGTTCCTAGGTCGACGCTCAACAACAGAGCCATGCGGGCCGGGTGAGGTCTCGCTTTTTAGTTGAGGGGGGGAAGCATGGGATGCTGGGTGGACCCCCTACACCTGCCCTGGGTTAGGGTGTGGGGGGTTCGGTCTCCATGAGGGAGACACGGCAAGACAGTCGCTGCTCCCATGTCACTCCGGCTCCACTCCAGGGCAGGGCAGGGCTAGACTTCCGGTCCACCTGGCCCAGGTAAAGAGGCCTTCCCGGCTCAGTATTTCCTCTCCATTTGGCAGCCACGTCAGATTTGGCAGCCCTAGGTCGGGTCGATGACTTGGCCGCCTTGAGCCTGGAGTTAAATACGACCTGTGCACCCTCCTCCCGCCATCACCCTTCTTCCTGTCTATCATCTGCCCATGTCATCTGTCTAAGTGCCCTGCGTGTCAGCATATGTCATACATGTACAGTTCTCTTACATGTTGTACATATATGATTCTCTTAGTGCCACACATGCATCATTCTCTTATGTCATATATGTATCATTCCCTTGCATGTCATACATGAACCATTATCTTATGTCATATGTGCATCATTCTCTTATGCCACACATACATGATTATATTGTAGGTCATGTGTGTATCATTCTCTTATGTCATACATGCATCATTCTCTTACTTGTCATATGTGCATCATTCTGTCCTGGGTGGCAGGGCGATGTTACAGTGTTACTATTGTTGGTCAGGGCTGGTCCCCTGCCCTGTGCCCCGCCTTCCCTGGGTCAGAGCACAGTGGGAACGCCTCTCCCTCCCTGGCCTCGTACACGCAAGGAGGACGCTGACCTACTGAGCATTCCCTGTGTTAAGGAGAACTTTCCGTCCCTCCTCAGCCCAATGCCCAGCCAATGAGGTCCGCACGGAGTCCTCGGGGGTCATCCTGAGCCCGGGTTACCCCGGCAACTACTTCAACTCGCAGACCTGCTCCTGGACCATCCGCGTGGAGCCCCGCTACAACATCACCCTCTTCGTGGACAGCTTCCAGAGCGAGAAGCAGTTCGATGCCCTGGAGGTGTTTGACGGTACGTTTCTCCTCGGGGTTCACGTGCCACTCACCTCTGCCTGGCGTGCCAGCAGCACCCTCGCCAGGTTTCTGTCTCATAAGAACGTGATATGTTACCGAGTTAAACTACACGTCCCCGAACAGGCAGTGAGCTCCTCTTACACTGTGCAATCTCGAACCCAGTGCCCATAAACCATGAACATCTGTGAACGTCCCAGCTGTCACACAATTAGAAACCTGGCGATACCCTGGCGATGTGCTGACGATGCTTTAATCATTCTCCACGTGGGGATTCAGGGCAGAGGCCCTCCCACAGCTCCTCCTTTCTCGCTAAGAAGTATATTCATTCAGAAGATCTTTCAGGAAGTTTAAGATTTAGGAAATAAAGGTGCTCGATCCGATGTAAACGACGATTTCACTAGAACTACATAAATATAATGGCTCACAGATTTCTAGATGATAAATGCTGCAGGAGTCTTCAATATACAGTTTTCTAAATTAGTCTTATATATTTTTATAGAATTCTAAGAAACTTCTTAAAAATCCTCACCTGAGGACATGCATTTCATTGATTCAAGAGGGAGAGGAAGGGAGAAGGAGAGAGAGAGAGAGAGAGGAACATCAATCCGTTGCCTCCCATGCGCACCCAGACCCAGGATCAAGCCCACAGCCTGGGCATGTGCCCTGATCGGGGATACACTGTGACCCCTCAGTGTAAGGGCTGATCCCCTAACCATTGTGCAACCCCAGCCAGGGCTCTAATAGGCTTTTTTAAAATTGATTTTTATTACTTTTTTTTTCTTTTTTTTAATTGATTTTTAGAGTGAGAGGAAGGGGGAGGGATAGAGAGATAGAAACATCTATTGAAAGAGAAACATCATTAATCGGCTGCCTCCTACACACCCCACACTGGGGATTGAGCCCACATCCTGGACATGTGCCCTGATCGGAAATCGAACCCGTGACCTCTCAGTTCCTGGGTTGATGCTCAGCCACTGAGCCACGCCGGCCGGGCTGACAGACTTTTTAGTAGAACAGTGCGATGCTTGGAGTGAAAGTGTGGCTGAATTGTCAATTTGGACTGAAACCGATGTTAATAATTTTATCATACCCCAGGAAATTAGACCAGCATAGAAATATGGCTGCACATAATAATAGGGTTTTCACATGTCCTGAAAAATTTGTCATTACGTTCTGGCAAATAATCAATTCAGTGAACATAAATTTACTGTAATTGATTCCGATTCATTCTATGGGTGTTCATATGCCTTTCACTGGCTGATGAACAGTAATAACCAAATTGCTCAGATGGATGGATACCACATGAGTTAGCGTATGAATTACCAAGATGAAGTGCTAAGTTGGAAATTAAATTTACACGCGTACACATAGAAACTGTGGTCCAAAAATATTAAACAGAAAATTCTAGAAACGGTTGGTAAGTTTTAAGTTGCGCTCTGCTCTGAGTGGCGAGATGGAACCTCAGGGTCCTCCTCAGTCCCCGGGACGTGAGCATCCTCTGCCCAGCGTCTCCCTGTGGCCCAGCCTCCCTGCCGGCAACCAGCCCTGGTCCTGGGCTCTCAGGCTGCGCCCCATCACCCTGCCTTCACTTAACGACGGTCCCGCAGCGCAAGGCCATGAAGCCCAGGTCCTCCCTGCAAATGGAAAGGGGGAAAGTACAGGGAAAAGCATAGGAATGCGGGTCCGGCACTGCCCGTGGTCTCAGGGCTCACGGGGCTGTATGTGGTGTACCCCGGTGACTGCTGCTTTAAAGATGGGCTCCATGTGATTGCAGTGTGAGGGTGTGGAGAGCACACACCTGGAATCGCTCCGGTGGCCGTGCCTTCGTATCGGGAAGCACCTGCTGCTGTTTTCACCAGGAATGTTTCCTCTGCCTTGGGAGGACCCAGCTCTGTGTGGAACGTCTAGAGCCCATGGGACACGGATGACAGCATCCGTGTTCTGCCGTGATCAGCAGGCGCGTGTCAGCGTCTGTGTTTCTGTTTCGCAGGCTCTTCCGGGCAGAGCCCGCTGCTCGTGGTGCTGAGCGGGAACCACACGGAGCAGGCGCATTTCACCAGCAGGGGCCACCAGCTGTTCCTGCGCTGGTCCACCGACCACGCCACCAGCAAGAAGGGCTTCAAGATCCGCTACTCAGGTGAGCGGGAGACGCCGACTGCATGGACAGGGCTTTCCACGCGAGTGATCGCATTCCATTCAAATTACACAGCCCGGCCGGCGGCTCAGGGGCTGAGCGTCCACCTATGAGCCAGGAGGTCACAGTTCCATTCCCTGTCAAGGCGCATGCCCAGGGTTTCGGGCTCCATCCCCAGGAGGGGGCGTGCAGGAGGCAGCCGATCCATGATTCTCTCTCATCATGGATGTTTCCCGCTCTCTCCCTCTCCATTCCTCTCTGAAATCCATAAATATATTAAAAGGAAAAGAAATAGGTAGACAGAGGCCTGATTTCTGAAGATGAATAGTAAACTTCGTTCGATAGAAATGATGTGACGGGAATGCTCTGAGTGATTCTCCAAGTGAATTTAGGGAAAATAAACTGCCTGTGGGTTAATGATTTAAAACGATGTTGCTCACACCCTGAACCACTGAGCCCGTGTCATGGAAAGCAGACATTTTCCCAAAGATAAAATTCTATCCATTAACCTATTAATTACCTATCAATTAAGCTATGTTTAGATGCTAAGGGAACAGTCAGGAAGATATGATCACAATGCTGTTAACTTCACAAGTGATCCTGTGGTGAGAGCAGGCGGGTTTGCCCTCCGTGTGTGGGGGGGGCCCTGTGACCCCCAGCCCGCGGTGAGTGTGGTTCCTGCTCCCCGCGTGCTCCGGGCACGGGTGTCGGGGGTATGTTTCAGAGCCGGTTACACACTGCAACTGATTTCTTGTTATTCCAACAGCAGAGCTGTCCCCGACATCATCTAAGCAGGGAGATGGTGGCTCACTTACACTTGTCTGTCTGTCTGTGTGTCTGTCTGCATGTCTGTGTCTGTCTGTCTGTCTGTGTGTGCGCATCTGTCTGCCTGCAGCCCCTTACTGCAGCCTGACCCACACGCCCAGGAACGGCGGCGTCTTGAACAGGACAGCAGGGGCGCTGGGCAGCTCCGTGCACTACTCCTGCCAGCCCGGGCACCGCCTGGTGGGCCGCGGCAACGCCACGTGCACCCGGAACCCTGTGGGCATGTTCCAGTGGGACGCCCTCCCGCCGCTGTGCCAGGGTAAGACAGGGTCCCTCCCCCCTGAACCCCTCACTGCGATCGTGCTGACAGGGACGGAGCCGGGGCTGGGCTGAAAGGGGAGGCACCTGAGCGGGCCCAGAAGCGCAGGTCAGCTCTCGGGTCCGTGCACAGTCCTGGCCTTTGGGGGGGCTTCATTGCACCTCATCTGGAGTCAGAGGGCGGCGGGCAGGCACAGGGCCGGAGGTCATTCTAACACCCACTGTGGTTCATTGCAGACTGAAAAGTGTGTTTGCTCATTTAGATTCCAAGTAAGTTTTTTACAGTTGAAGTTTTTTAAAAAGCCAACTCCGAATGCTAACTTTCCTTCTTTTAGGTTAAAATGCATTCTGAGAGCCATATGCTATGGATTCGTTTTCTTTTGGTCGCTCACATCTACGGCTTGTTAAAGTTGATTTCAATATTTTACGCCTTTTTTTGTATTTTTTTCTGTCAAACGCATAAAAGCCAGATTTTCAAAGGCGGCATTTTAATTTTTAATTGAGGTCTTTGAAGTCATGAAGTGTTCGGAGTTTTGTCTGACTGAGGTTTATATTCGTAAGGAGATGTGTTGGCCTTTGAAAGCTGATTATGATTTATAAATAGAGCCTCCCACTGCTTTCCCCTCTCTCTCCTCCCTGGGATGCGAGCTTTTCTGGCTGCACAGGGGCCAGTGGCAGCAGGCATCTCCCTCAGAGCTCCGCCCCTGGCTCAGTGCTCACACACACTCCCCCACCACCACCCCCGAGAAACCTCCGTAATGTCGGGGCTCACACAGGGCCAGTGCGCTTGTTCCACTAGGAATGGTGATGCTTTTTCTTTAAAACAAAAGTGAATTTTCTTTCAAAAGAAAAAACGCTTCTCGCTTCCTTTAAATGTTTTGTTGCTCTCCGCCTGTGACCGAGCGCCAACTGCTCGCGAGCAAGCAGCCGTGGGCCGTGCCCGATGGGAGCATCTCGATGCGGGCGGATGAAGGGTCCAGGTGTGGTCCTCCCGCGGCTTCCTGGGCAGAGGCACCGGACTGGCAGGTGTTGCTGGGAGGGGAACCGCCCTGCCCTGCGCGTGGCTCCCTCCTGGACCTTATAGCCATTTCACCTGAGAGTTTATTTATTTACTATTCATTCATTCATTCATTCATTCATTCTTTTTTAAAGGGAGCCCCAGGTGCATGCTGACAGAGTAGGAGAGGTGTTATTATTGATCTTTAGAGAGGGAGGAAGAGAGGAGGAAACATCAGTGGGAGAGGGAAGTGCTGATTGGCTGCCTCCTCCACACTCCCTCACCCCCCCGCCATACGCCATACGCCCCGACTGGGATGGAACCAGCGGCCTTTGGGTGCATGGGAGGGTGGTGGGCCAGGCCCGGTGCCTCGCAGACAGGGCGGGGCCAGAGCTGGGGTCGGAGGAGAGAGTGCTCTGTGGAGTTCTGCCCGTGGCGCGCTCCCAGCGTCCCTTCTCACGGCAGCGTTTCCTCACTGGCCTTCACCATCGGAGTGACGGGCACCAACCTCTGGCCCAGCTCCTGGCCCCGTGTCCCCCTTGAATCCCCTGAAGCTCAGCCCCAAGGCCCAGCCCCTGGGCAGGTGAATTATAAAATAATAGAGGTTGTGATCGAGGATGCCTTGTAGCTCTTTGTTGGCCTTTAATAGAACTTGTAGGAACATGAGTCACAGGGGCAGGGGGTGCTCAGGGGAAGGGGTGTGTGTGCAGCGAATAAGAAGGAGGATTTGGAGCCCTGAGGCGGGACCGCTCAGTGCGAGGAGTCCACACCTCGACGGGTTCTATGACTGGGAAGATGCTATGTTGTCCCTTTTTCCGATGTTAAGTGAAGGGGGGTGTGCTCTCCTTCATCTGATAGAGCGTGGGTTGGTTACAGGGCCACAGCTGTCAGCTTAGTCCTGGAAAGCAGCCCTGGAGGCAGTTATTCTGATCGGGGTCTCGTTGTTTCTCATCAACCCCGACGTCCCTCAGCACTCCGGCCTGTGTTATGCGTGTGCAATTCGTTAGAGACAGAAATGCCGAGCAGCGCTGACACGCAGCTGAGGGAAAAGGCAGAAAAGCCTGGTGACTGACCACCCTTGCCTCCCTCCCAGCCGTGTCCTGCGGCATCCCCGAGGCCCCGGGGAACGGCTCCTTCGCGGGGAACGAGTTCACCTTGGGCAGTAAAGTCACGTACGAGTGTGACGAGGGCTTCACGCTCGAAGGCAGCCAGCGAGCCACGGCCGTGTGCCAGGAAGACGGATCCTGGAGCCACGGAGGGACGCCGCCCGCCTGCAAGCGTGAGTGGGGCCGGGTCCCCATGGGGGGCTCCTGGGGCGGGGGTGCCCTGCGAGGGTCCAGCTCCAGCCGCAGGGGTGAGCACCTGTCACTGCATCAGGGGTCACAGCCCACGTTCCCCACAGAAGCACATGTTCCCCACACATACACCCACGTCCCACACACACCCACGTCCCACACACGCCCACGTCCCACACACACCCCTGTCCCACACACACCCACGTCCCACACACACCCCCGTCCCACACACACCCCCGTCCAACACACACCCACGACCCACACACACCCATGTCCCACACAAACCCTGCAACGATGAGAATGAGCCTCGTGGGGCTGGACATGGTAGGTGGGGCCTGTCGGTGTCTTGGTCCTGCACCGGGTGGGCCGGCCACAGAAACGAGCTGTCTGCCACTGAGTGTGGAGGCATGGAATTGAGAGGAAACTGAGCCCAGCCTCAGTGGTTGAGCATTGACCTATGAACCAGGAGGTCAGGGTTCGATTCCCAGTCAGGACACACACCTGGGTTGTGGGCTCCATCCCCAGTGGGGGGCATGCAGACAGCAGCCGATCCATGATTTTCTCATCACTGATATTTCTATCTCCCTCTCCCTCTCCTTTCCTCTCTGAAATGAACAAAAATATATTTTTAAAAATTCAAAAGATAGGGATGGAGGAAGGAAAACTAACAATTAAATATTTGTAAAAAGGTTAAAAAAAAGAAAAGGCAGAAACTGCACCGTGGCCCCCGGCAGCCGCACCTAAGGAAACGCTGAAGCGTCCTCAGGTCTGCGTCCTCCGCCTCCTCAGTCCCCTTTGGATTTAGGGTCTTTGATGTTCCGGCAGCTCCGCGTGCAGCTGCCTGGTGCCTGCCCCGTGCAGGGCACTGGTGCCCGTGGCATGGCCGCTCCCGGAAATCAAACCCTGACCTCCTGGTTCATAGGTCAATCCTCAACCACTGAGCCATGCTGGCTGGGCCACACACACTTTTATAAACACGTGGCCGTGCCCTAACTGGTTTGGCTCAGTGGATAGAGCATCAGCCTGCGGACTCAAGGGTCCCAGGTTCCATCCAGGTCAAGGACATGTGCCTTGGTTGCGGGTGCATCCCCTGTAGGGGGTGTGCAGGAGGCAGCTGATCGATGTTTCTCTCTCATCGATATTTCTAACTCTCTATCCCTCTCCCTCTCTGTAAAAATCAATAAAATATATTTAAAAAATAAAATAAAATAAACACGTGGCCATGGCACCTGCTTTAAGTCAGGCGTGACTGACACGCAGAAAAAGTGAAAGGGCAGCACTGTTTGCAGGGAGAGAGCAGGGGGCCTTGCGAGGAGGGCGAGGCAAGCAGACACGAAAGGGAGAATCTGATCTTGCAGCGCAGGCCCTGAAGGGGGGCGAGTCAGGAAGAATGAGGAGCCATTGCTGTAGACACCAGCGGCTCCCGGAAACCCCGATTCCGTCGTCTAAGCCAACAGCCATCCTCTGGGCAGAAGTAGGGTTTGTGGGAGGTCGTTTAGGTGACGAGCAACAATCACGTGGGTTCCAGAAGCGCGCTTTCGGTGCCTGAAATGAATTTTACCCGACACGTGTCCTGGGATGGGGGAGTCGTGGGTTTACTAAAGACTTTTCAGAAATGGCGGCTGTGCCTGGAACTCTGAAGGGGTTCCAGCTGGAGGAATTCATATTTATATGATTAGGTAAAACGCTGGGATCGCCGTATGAATTTCGAATAACAGTTTTATCTAAAAAACATCCACAAGAAAGATTTGGGATGACTTTTAAATGTACAAATCCTTTTCCCATTTTAAACCTCATCGATAATATTAGAAATCGAAAAGACCTATTTATTTTTTCCAGTTTATTTGCACATAATACTGGTAACTTACATAGAGAAGATTAAATGCGATATGTCTGGTTCGATTTTAATGAGCTTGTATAGGATTTTAAAAGTAAAGTGTATTTCTTAGTACCCTGTAAAAACTTAGGGTGTTTCCAGCCAACTCTTCCAGGCCCGATAATTAACCAGTCGGGTCAGTTTTGTGGGTGGTGACTGTGGTGTTAACTCACATTTAGAGAAATGGGGGCTCTGGAGCCTGATTGTTCGATAGCCATTTTAAACACGATCACACTTTTCAGAAAATACCAGTCCGCGCACCCACGGGACGTTGCACACACTGTGTTGTCAGCGTCTGTGCAGATCCCTTGCAGTTGGTACTGGTGGTGATGCAGTGGCACGAGGAGGGCTACTGTCATTAATGCTGTCATCACTGCTGCGGCTCCTAAGTCACCCCCAGAGCCTACCCCCACCCCCCAGAGCCTCGGCCTCTGTCTCAGAGCACGAAGAGAGGCCTCCTGTGACACCTGCTACACGTGCTGTGCTCGGTGATGGCAGCGTGTGTGCGTGACCTTCTCCAGAGCAGGAATCCCGGATGGGCAGCCCATGGCGCAGTGAGGGGCATAGGGGGGGAGGGCAGCCCATGGCGCAGTGAGGGGCATAGGGGGGGAGGGCAGCCCATGGCGCAGTGAGGGTCGTTGCGGGGGAGGCATGAGGGCGTCTCATTGTCCAAGAATCGGTGTCCACCTGCTTCCCCATGACTCAGTCCCTAGCCCAGCTCCCTGGAGGGCATTGAGAGAAATAGGTGAACCGTGTCTTACACGTGTGTTCACTTACCGGAAGGGCATGTTCCTCTTCCCATGAACCTGTGCCCTCGGGTCAGGGACTTCCCCTTCCTGGCGGTCTCGCTGCAGGTCTCCCGAGCACGAGCCACGGGCCCTGGCGTGCATCACCCACGTGAGAGCATCGCATGACAGTGGGAGTAGAGACACCCGAGTAATACGTCCTGGCACTGGCTTTCCCAGCGAGAGGGCTGGGAAGGAAGGTCTCTCCTCGGAAAAGCGGGCACGACCGGGCCGGGAGGGGGAGTGGTGACGCGGGATGTGACTCTTTTCCAGCGGTCACGTGTCCCGGCATCGAGGCGCAGCTGGCGGAGCACGTCACCTGGAGGCTGGTGTCGGGGGCCCCGAATGAGTTCGGTGCGCAGGTGGTGCTGAGCTGCAGCCCCGGCCACTACCTGGAGGGCGCCCGGCTGCTGCGGTGCCAGGCCGACGGGACGTGGAGCGCGGGCGAGCAGCGACCCCGGTGCAGAGGTGAGTCCCTGGCCTGCTCCGGGCCGCCCGGCCCCCCGAGTCACGACCCCAGGGGCTTGGATCCCATAGAGCAGGGTGGGAACCCTTTTCCCACCACAGCCATATGGATATTTACAGCATCCGAGAGCCATACGGCATCGCCTGCTTAAAAGTGAGCCTGCTCTATCCGACCCAGCGTTCCATTAACCTGCCCCTGGCGCTCTGGCCTTCACAGGCCTTCAGCAACCCCCAGACGTCCCCACCCCTGCTCTAGCTGAACCCAGTGGCATCTCATTGCACTATAATGAAGGCGGTGTCTGGCGATGTGACAGACTAAAGCACATGCCGCCTTTCCCTTGCTGACAATCAGTTTACTAGCGTTAGAAGGCTCCCATCGGCCAGGGTTTCTGAGCAGCTGGAAACGGAGCCCAGGTGATGTTAGAAAGATGCTGTCCCCCACGGGGATGACCCCCACTCTGACGGACCTGGGCAGTGTTCCCCCATCGCAGCCGCCTCCCAGGGGGTCATGATGTTCGTAGGCACCAGACAAGCAGGACCTGGAGGCGGTTTCATAATAAATGAGAATAAACAGAAAAACACACAATATCGCTGTTGCTCAGAGCATGACTCGATTCCGTCACCCGGGACATAGCCTCCAGCAACTGTCCCCAGGAAGCCCCCGCACAGAAACCAGTCCGGACGGGAGAGACTCCGAGTGCAGCTGAGCGAGGGCACCCGGGATGAGCGTGGGAGAGGAGGGAGTCAGGGCTTCCCGTGGCTCCCAATCCTGAGGACAGTGGGGGCCTCCGATGCCAGCAGCGGGCACCTGGAGGGCCTCAGGGTCCCCAAGAACGCAGGGAAGCTGGGCTTGTGAAGGGGAGGAGCCACTTAGGGAATCCAGGTAGAAGCTCCGGTGAGAGGGGCCGCAGCCAGGCCTCCCGCGGTGTCGGCCAAGGCTGGTCCCTGTCTCCTGCGGGCGGGCTCTCCTGCCCGGGGCTGCTTTCCTCACTCACGTAGCAGGTAGGGCCAGCGCACCCCTGTCACCCCATGGCTGGAGCTAGGCTTCCGCTCCACCGGGTTTTCTTCACGACCCAGGGGGCTCCGTGGAGGACAAACTGAACAGGCCGCCCCCACAGTTTCAACAGCCGCCGGGAGGGCAGCGCGGACCAGAGCGGGTGAGCGGTCCTATCCAGCGCCGACCAGGCGCGCCAGGCCTGGGAGAGGGGGTGTCGGACCTCCCACTGTTCCACACGTTTCTGATCAACCCTGACATTTAAAACACTGTCCGACGATCCACAGTGGCGGCAGGTGGATCTCCAGACATCATGGCTCACGGTGAAGGTCCCGCTGTGTTTGGGAAAAGGCTGAATGAAAGGTTCATGAGACACTGTGAAAGCTACATCCTCGTCGAATGCATTGACACTTGGCTCAGCAAACACGTTGGCAACATCACCAAATGCCCAGCTGTGACCGGCGAGAGCTCGGCATCCCAGCGGGCAGTGCCCTGGACGCCGTCTCCACCCCAGTAACGTGTGATGGACTCGCTCTAGGGCACAGCTTCCCCGTGCCTGGCGAGCGACCCGAGCCTGCGGTGGCTGGCTGTGTGCCTGCTTGTCCACTTCAGATGGTACCGGGGTGTCACATCTGGGAGAAAGGCCGCCTGTTTCTAAGACTGGTCTACATGACACACGCATCCATTTCATTTCCTGATTTCTCTCCATGGGATTCACCAGTAAAGGTCTGCACACATTTCACTTAGGTCTGACCAGGTCCTGAGAGGTTAGTTCCCTGAATGAGCCCGGACACATGCAGGCTCTGCTGTGCCCACTCAGCACACGTGTTCTCCCCACAAGCCCAGACCATGTGCAGACCCCGCTGTGAGCACTCAGCACACGTGTCCTCTCATGAGCCTGGACCCGTGCAGACACCGCTGTGAGCACTCAGTACATGTGTCCTCTCATGAGCCTGGACCTGTGCAGACACCACTGTGCCCACTCAGCACACGTGTCCTCTCCACGAGCCCAGACCACGTGCAGGCTCTGCTGTGAGCACTCAGCACACATGTCCAATCCACGAGCCCGGACCACGTGCAAACACCCCGTGAGCACTCAGCACACGTGTCCTCTCCACAAGCCCAGCACACAACCTGGGGCAGGGCTCATAGGTGTCGCCCTTTTGACAGGGACTTTTTTCGACAGTAATAAAGGAGTTGTTTATTTTTTAAATATAACAATTTTAATTATTTATACACCTAAGAAGGAAGCTTCAAAATACATTCAGCAAAAATGAGTAGAATGGTGTGCCACGCCAGCACGGCCAAGGGTGAGCCTGAGGAGAGGCGGTGAAGGATTAAAGAAGAAAGAGAGAATACAGCTGGGGCTCAGTGGACCTCCCGTGCCTAGATGAGGACACAGAAGACGCAGCCTGCAAGCCGATGCTTTATTTTATAGTCTGATTAAAACAAGGGTAGATGAACACGTCTACAAATGTTCTTGTGATGACAACACTAGCTGCACCTCCCACAGCCCATGAGCTACTTAGGAAGGAATTAGGGAGGGCTACAAGGTCAGGCTTAATTGTGGTAGGAGAGCTCTGCCCTCCAGGCTGGGACTTGTTTGTGGCTCTGCCACAGGTCAGCCCGAGGCTTAATCCTAGAGCCGCTCCCTACAGAAGGGTAAGGAGAATGGACTGATTTAAAATTACAGTCACAGAGTTCAGTACTTCCCTCTGAGCAGTGCAGGAAGCAGGTGGGCAGGACATCAATAGGATGCCGATTTGGAGCACAGCATTGTCGGATTTGACCTCAATGGCATTGACAGACAGTTCTCCTAGCAAACAATGAAGTACACATGTTCTCTCGGTCCCCATGGAACATTCTGGAAGAGGGTGGTCTCTCGCGGCAAGGGGTCTCCCTCTCTGGACCACAAACAGGAGCTGACTCATCTCACACTTCAGCATCAGCGGGACCCAAGGATGTAACAGCCACGCCCTCGCTGCACTAGGCCTGGTACCCACCTCCCAGGACGGGCTTCCTGGCCCCGAACACCCTCGTCTGTTGTTTATTTCAGGGGCTCTCCCCACAGGAGTCGGGAGTTGGGAGGGGAGTCAGCCTTGATAGGGGACCCCAGAGACGGGGGAGATTGGCCGGTGTCCCAGCTGGTGACCCACCCAGCGAGGCTGAACCTGGGAGCCTGCAGCCAGGAGCCAAGCTCTCGTCTCCCTGTGTGACTGCCTCCTGTCGGTTGACTGTTCACACAGACTCCCTCATGTCTAGGTCCTCGCCAGCCCTGCCCCCAGCCCTGTGCCCCGCGTGACTCCACGCGGCATTTCAAATCTCCCGTTCTCACCTGTTCACATGCGTGTCCGCCCCTGGTGAGCAGGTGGCCCTGGGGACCTGGCGATGTCTTCGGCCGTGAGACTCCACGCCTCCCTGTGCTCACACACGTGCAGGGAGCAGGGTGTGTGTTCACTGTCTACACTGAATCCAGCTCCCACGGGCATGGCTGTGAGGTGCACATGGCACCCGAGATGACTCTGCTGGGAAGGCAGGTGTAGCTGGGATACACATGCCTCTCTCTCCAGCCACCCAGGGGCCAGACTGTGTCGTTTTTAATTGTGAGGAAGACTCCACGTGCCAGCTGTCCAGGCAGCAATGCTGGGGGCTCAGGATCCCAACAGATCACGCCCGTGAATGAGAGAATGAGCGCTCCATCTGCTGCAGGGGTGGACGTCCTGGCCATCATCCCATACTGCCTGGTCCCCGCACGTTGACCGGAGAGGCCGTTCTCCATCCCCCTGGGCTCACGTCAGCACCCCCTGACTATCACGTGGGCCTCGTGCCTGGTACAGACAGGGAGGTGGACAGGATGCCTGGGCAGGTGGCAGAGGGTTTTGTGTGTGAATAAGTGGGTCTCCTGAGTGTTGTTTTTCTTTGAGAAAAGCTTAGCTGCCTGTGAGGATGAGACCATAGCAATGGGCCTGGAAGGACCTAGAAGATTCTGGAATCCACTCCAAACGTTCACGCTTCCCTGTCAGGGACATAAGAGAAGAGAAATGAAGCTCCCAACTGGTTGCCTACCCACCCTGAGTGGACAGACATCCCCCCCTGGTCTCGGTGAGAACCAGGACTGACGATGTTCACTGTAAGCCGAGCAGCGCTCTGGAGGCGCGGTGACACTCACTTTATTCTCGCTTTCCTTGTAGTGATCTCATGCGGAAGCCTGTCCTTCCCCCCCAACGGCAACAAGATCGGGACGCTGACCGTGTACGGGGCCACGGCCATATTCACGTGCAACACGGGCTACACGCTGGTGGGGTCCCACGTGAGAGAGTGCCTGGCGAGCGGGCTGTGGAGCGGCGCCGAGACGCGGTGCCTGGGTACGTTCCTCCCCACCCCCCGCGCCTGTTTCACTCAGTGACCTGAGGAGTAGAGGGTGGTCCTGGGAGCAGAGACCCCCCACTGTGAAGGCTCGGCCAGCGGCCACTCAGCCCTGCCCGGGCTTCCGGCTGCGCTCACTGCGTGACGCTCACACAGGGACGTTCTCACCTCTGACCATACCTGTGACCTTCACCCACCGCTCAGATGTGAGGAAAGTGCCCTGAGGGATGTAAACACTATTTGCAGGTCACTGTGCTCAGGATGTAGGGCGCGTGGAAATGAATTTCAAATGTGCGCCTTTAAGGATTATAAATTACCTCAACAAGTTACAGGGACGTTCCTGTCACCCAGTGTGAGCACAGTGGATTGTTTAAAATGGCAGGCGTGCACCATGACTTGGTCTTCTTTTCCCAAGATTAGAATGTCGGCAGGATGATGTTTAAACTGAGCTGCACACCCTCCCCTGGGGAAGCCTTCCCAGTGACTGTGTAACCTTGTGACCACGCAGCGTGGAGTCGGGAGGCCCCGGATGCTCCCTGTGGGTCTCCGCGAGCTGAGGGGATGGGTGAGCTGCCTGCAGACCCCGTGATCTCAGTGACGTTCAGTCACGTGAGAGCCCCAGAGGCTGAGAGTTTGAGCCTCTGGCTGTCCGTGGGCTGGGACCACGCTGGGGGCGTTGTGAATGATATAAATATGTGCTTTTCACTCCGGAGAACTTGTAGAAAGACCGGAATTGGAAGACAGGACAGAAGGAAAGTAGGTAGTGATGCCAGAGAGCAGCCACCAGAGAAAGACAGCTTCGGTTTCTGGGAAATGACGCTGTCATCTCTAATTTCCAGGCCGAGATGAGGGATTCTTGAACCCTGTGTGTGGGTCCAGACCAGGGATGGGGGCCTTTTTCCTGCCAAGGGCCACTTGGGTGTTTACAACATCATTCACAGGCCATGCAAAATGACCCACATAAAAATGAGCCTGCCCTGTTGGGTCAAACGTTTAATTAACTCGTGCTTAATGTCTTGGCGGGGACAGACCAAATGGTTTCACAGGTCTTATGTGGCCCGTGGGCCAATGTTCCCCCTCCCACCCCACCCCATCACCCCCGTCTATGCGTTCTTGTTGGGCCTCATCATTACAGGTGGCCTTCCCTGGGACTGCGTGTGATGCCCCGCAGTCGGGATGGCCGTGGCTCTGGGATTGTCTGCGCGTTCCTACATGTTCTCATGAGATCGTCCATTCACTGAGCAGCGCTCTCCTCAGCGCGGCCACGGGCTGGGTGGGTCTCCTCTGTCGGCTGCAGTGCCCTGGCCCGGGACGGAGACGGGGTTCGGGGTCAAAAAAATGTGCATTTGCACTATCAGCTGTAATGATGGAGAGAAACAAAGTTCAATTCCAGCAGAGCCTTCGCTGCGGACACGACCCCCGTCCATCGTCACGGTGACTAGGATGCAGGTGAGGCAGAGGCTGTGGCCTCGGGGAGTTTAAGCCACACAGTCCGTTTGCAAACCTGTTAGATCGTGGCTTCCCCTCGAGTCTTATTGACCCCAAAGACTCCTTTGCCTGTTTTGTTTTGTGTTTAAAATATTTTCATTGATTTCAGAGAAGAAGGGAGAGGGAGAGAGAGATAGAACATCAATGATGAGAGAGAATCATTGACCAACTGCCTCCTACATGCGCCCCACCAGAGATCGAGCCCACAACCCAGGCATGTGCCCTGATTGGGAATTGAACCTGTGACCTCCTGTTCATTGGTCAACCCTCAACCCCGGAGCCACGCATGCCGGGCTTCTCTGCCTTTCGTGGTGTCTGCCTGCAGGTTAGGCTCTGGAAGGGTGAGGAGTATATTGAGTCGTTGTCTTGACATCAATGGGATGGACGCTACAGATCTCAGAAGCTTTGGCAGAGTACTCGGAAGGTACTTGAACTGAAAATGAAGAGGAAGAAGAGCGCCCGTGTTGTCACGTAGAATCGTCGTGTTGTGGAACTTGGACACAGCGTGTAAGCGATGATAATATCGAAGGAGGCACAGGGTAGTTAAAAGACAAAAATTAGAAAGAATGAGAAGTGACACAGGACCACATGTTTAGAAACCGATGAGCAAAAAGAATGGGTAATACATTTAGTATAAATATTTTATGAATAGAAATGTTTTAACAGTAAATATAGCATCACAGCGGCCGCTGAGACTGCGGCGTTAAGATTCACAATGCCACGGTGAGGGCCTTTCCAGTCTCTCCCAAGCGATAGGTTGCTCATGGGTCGGTGACCTGGTGTCACCAGCAAACACGCGAATGGAAGCAGAATGGGAATGTGGGGGGAGGGCGGTGGGAGGGCCCGCAGGTGGGGCAGGTGACGTACCGTGAGGGGGGAGAAGACTCCAAAGTGCTCAGAAGACAGAGGGAGGGAAGCTCCCATCCCAAATCTGCAGGAGAGTTGATAGAACGGAAGAGGGGCCCATGGAAGCGGGGGTCCCTGGTTCCTGGGGAGACGGGTTCTCGGGCCACGGAGGGGCTTGCGCAGAGCATTGATGTATTTGATTAATTGATTTGATTTGATATTTTGTTTCTAAGCCTGGGCTGGCCTCCTCTGGATTTCTCTTTCCCTTCATTTTCTTCCTTTCCCCGCAGTCAGCAGGTTTTCTTACCCCCTTGCTCCTGTCTGTGCTCAGGGGAATGACAAGGGGCTGCACCCAAGGAGCGGACAATGTGGAGCCGAGTGGGGGTGCGCCAGGCAGGAGCCAGAGATGAAGACACGCCCCCCAGGAGATGGGGGACGTGGTCCTAGAGCCATGGCATCTGAGACTTTAAAAATAAATAACATTCGTCACTTCTGTGACCGGGAGGCCGGGGGGGGGACCCCCCCCCCCACCCCCCGGGGCCTGGCTGGCAGCGTGTGTCCTGCAGACCTGGGGGCACCTCTCTCGGGGTTTCGGGCGCCGAGTGCGGCCGTGTGTCCCTCCCGCTCCATCTCATTCTCTCCATGTTAGACCCTCAGCTCCCTTCGCTCTGTGATTGCCTCTCATTCTCCATGGAGTCTCCGGCCCCCAGAGCATTGCTGGGCTCTGGCCAGTGGTCATTCAATCCTTGTCGGGTAAATGGCAGTCACCTTGGAGAGAATGGCGTAGAAATGCTCGAGAACATGAAGGCCGTCACCGAGAGCGTGAAATTACTCTATGTCTGCTCCCTCCCTGGCATTTCATGGGTGACGGGTGGGTGTCAGACACAGGCCCATGGCGTCTACGGGAGACGCAGAGCAGTGCTTTCTGTGTGGGGCGTCTATAGCAAAACCAGGGCTAGAGAAAGAGTTTAAACACACACAGACCAGGACATAGCGTGACATGGTCACTGAAGAGCAGGATCTGACATGCAAGGCGGAGCTCAGAGGCTTGGGGCCGCACTGCAGGCCAGGCTGTGGGCCCCCCGGCACTGGGCGGTCGCCGAGACGCTGGCTAATGCTGTGAGCGAGACTGGAAATGCTGTATCTGTGAGTAGCCTGGGCTTGGTCGAAGGCAGTGGTTTTCACCCCGTGGCCACAAGAACATTTATACCATGTGACGCCTGCCTGTTCGGTAGGGCCCGGAGCTCTGCCCTGTGATTGTCAAATAGGGAAGTGACACAAGCCGGCTCCAGCAGCCCCCGGGGTGAAGGGCTCAGAGGTGCACCTGTTTGGTTGTCAGGTCGGCAAACGAGATGCTATTTGGAGTGCAGCAGGGTCTTAGGGATGAGTGAGGGCCGGGGGTGAGGAAGTTGACAGTCACTGGTCTGAGTGTTTTAAAAGAAACGCAGCTGAGGGCTGGAGCGACACCTCGGAGGTGGGTCAGGAGGCCGGCAGCACGGCCAGGCCGGGGTCTCCGTCCCGCTCTGTCCGTCCGTCCGTCCGTCAGCCCCAGGAGAGCTGACACCCTGGGGCCTCCTTCCTGGGCTCTGCTTTCCACTCGCCGGGATCTCCGTCTGCCCCATCCGTCCATCAGCCCCAGGAGAGTGAAACCCCTCTGGCCTCCTTCCCAGCTCCACTCACCACCATGGACACCAGTCATCTTCTCACATCTCAGACCCTTCCTGTCACAGGTCTTCCCTCCCCTGACTGCTAACCTGCACCCGATTCATCTCGGGCGTCTCCTCTCCTAGGAGCGGGGCCACCTGCAGCCTCACCCCCTCTGGCCTTGTTTCCCGTGAATCTGCTCGGGGAGGGCACTCCCTCCCCCGGGCCCAGGGGTCACTTGTCCACTGGCCACACCCGCTGTCACCTGGACGTTGGCCCAGGCTGTCCGTGTCTGAAATGGAACCGATGTTGTGACTCTGTATGTCCATTGGAATCTTGCGTAACGTTTAGCAATCTCTGGCCTGGGAATCCTTGTCCTCGGCCGTCTCTTTAAGGCCCATTTTCCGTGGGTCCGAGCCTGTTCACGTGGAGCCCATGGCCCTTCCTTTCTGTGGCTGCATTTGGAAACAGAAGAACAAGGTCACATGGACTTCAGGCAAGGACAGTGAGTAACATGACTAACTCGGAAACCCATAGCGGGGGTGACCCATCGACAACTTCATCTCGGAGATATTACTTCTGTCGTCCACAGTCGTTAAGAAAAACGAACACATTAAAAAGAAAACTGTATCCAAGAAACATGAAAAGGGAAACATTGAGTACGTTACGGACCCGATGCTGTCATCCACTGACCATGAAGGTCAGCAAACGTGAATGTAGTGCTTTTAGCAAAGACGGATTTTGGCCCGGGCCCGGCCGGTTGAGCACCGACCTATGAACCAGGAGGTCACGGTTTGATTCCCGGCTGGGGCACCTGCCCGGGTTGTGGGCTTGATGCCTAGTGTGGGCCGTGCAGGAGGCAGCCGATCCATGATTCTCTCTCATCATGGATATTTCTATCTCTCTCTCCTTCTCCCTCTCTCTCTGAAATCAACACAAATATATTTAATAAATAAACAAACAAATAAATAAATGTTTAAAAGGCAGAGTCTCCGGAACGTAGGTGTGGGTTTTCTCACCCCTGCAGCCGGCCACTGCGGCTCCCCGGACCCCATCGTGAACGGCCACATCAGCGGCGACGGCTTCAGCTACAGGGACACCGTGGTGTACCAGTGCCACGCCGGCTTCCGACTGGTGGGCACCTCCGTGCGGATATGCCTGCAGGACCACAAGTGGTCTGGACAGACCCCGGTGTGTGTGGGTGAGTTCACCAGCCCGGGCCGGCCGGTGCTGCACCGTGCCTTTTGGGTTTAAGTCAGGGCACAGATGTGGGTAATCTTCTGAGCGAAATGATGGAGAAATCTCCTGAAACAGACCATCAAGCTCTCTCCCCTCTTTGCTTCCCGATGCTGTCCCTGCTCTGTGTCCTCCCCCTGCCTCCTCGAACTCCTGTCCACAGGATACTGGCTCCTCGGCTCCCCGGAGATGGGTCCCAGGACGCTGAGGGCCTTGTGCACCTCCTGACCCCACCCCCCGAGAATGTGGACTCAGGGTCTGAGCTTGCAGCTCCGGCTGTCTCTGCCGGGTCCCCACACAGCCCCACCCCCTCTATCTGCGGGGTGGTTTTGTGTGTTTGTCATCCATTCATCGAGAATACAGAGCGCAGTCCTTTCTTTAATAGAAAGAGGTGAATTGTATGTAATGATAGTCCTCAGACATGATAACCTCACAGGTAAATATTGACTCGTACGTGTAGAAGAGATTGCACCCTCACTGCAGAGTTTGTTTTAAACCATTTCCCCCTGACATATTCTTTATTAAGGGGCGTGTTGATGTAACCACAGCAAGGTGGCAGGCATTATCTGAGAGAGCAGAGGGCGAAAGCTTCGCTTGGAAGAAAACATTGTTGACAAGATAAATGGGGAGAAAACACCAGTTTTCGGGCTGGAACGCTGCCTTTGGAAGGCTCTTTGTGCTCCTGTGACTTGGGGCCTGACATAATGACAGCTCTCTGCAGCCCACAGAGCCACACAATGGGCTGGTCAGAGACAACGCGATTGGAGCTTTCACACTTTTCTCTCTTTGTTCTTTTTTGGCCAATTTCATGATGTGTAAATTGATATTGGATTAATTTATCCATACACAATTTAAAGCATCAGTCAAGTCCCTATAATATTTCAAAATCAGAGTTCCACCAAATTAGCCGGTGTTCAAAGGGAAAAACAGTCAAAACTCACAATGAGTGCAAGAATTTTAGCATCTTGTATTTTCACTGCCGCCTTTGAAAATTACTTGTTATGCTGTCAGAATGTGAGCAAGAAATAATAATTACTATGATTGTGGAGAAGGTACATTTTTCTGATGTGGTTTCCAGAATTACTATAATAAAACCTGAGGGCTCAGCCCGCGGGGTTGTCCCAATATTTCCTTCTGATAGAATGTGGGACGTGTGGCATCAGTTCACACCCTGGAATCCACACCCTCCACACCTGCATGTGTGTCAGTGACGTGATGACTTGCTGGTTGGCGATGGTGACGGGGACCTGTCTCCCTCTGCAGCCATCACCTGCGGGCACCCTGGGAACCCCGCCCACGGGCTCACCAAGGGCAGCCAGTTCAACCTGAATGACGTGGTGAACTTCACCTGCAACACCGGCTACGTGCTGCAGGGGGCGCCGCAGGCCCAGTGTCGGAGCAACGGCCAGTGGAGCAGCCCCCTGCCCACCTGTCGAGGTAGGAAATGGGGGGAGCCTGCCCTGGAGGTGCAGAAGGGCTTCCCGTCGCTGGAGACGCTCCTGAGAGCAAGGACCTGGTCCCTCCAGGCCTGTGTCTGGCTGTGGGACAGTCAGGCAACCAGAAAAAATCCGGGGTTCTCTACTTTAAGGACAACGCACCTCCCATTTCTCTTCGTATTCATGCGCTCACCCGCTTGCCGCTACCACATCTTTTCAGCTCCTCTGTGCCCTCAGGCTTCTAGACGTATGAGGCGTTTCTGTTTCTTTAAGAAAGTCTTCTTGCTTTTAAATCTTCATTTCTCTAGAAATTGTCACAAAGATCTAGGCGACAGTCTGAGTTTCCGAGCACATGCTGTTTTGTAGTTTTGTGTTTCTAGACGTTTGAGCTCATAACGTTGAAGGTTTCAACTTCAGTTACTTCCCATTAAAACACCTCTGATGGGAGGTGAGTCATATGTGAGCGTGAGGGTGCGGTTTGTTTCATGGTAGTGACGGGATGAAAGCCGGGGGCTCATGAATTACCCTTGACACCCACCCACCTCCCCCAGGGCTCCCAAGGGAGCTTTGTTCAAAGGAGACGAAGCAGAAAGGGAGCCCAGCGATGTTATATTAGTGGCAGCCGTGTGACGTTGGCTCTGAGCCGTGGAGTTCTGGCCCCAGTGTACCGCCCAGTGCTTGGCTTCAGCTCAGAGACCAGGTACAGCCTCTCAACCCCACGGCCCAGGAAGCAGGCTGCCAGGGCCAGGATGTCCAGGGAGGAAGCAGAGGCACCGGTGAAACCCAGGCACTCACTGACACAGCCCAGAGCAGAGGGGGCGCCCTCGGGTGACAGGGAAGAGCTGGACGCAGGCAAACCTGCCACTGTCCTGAGGGCAGCGTTTCCAGCTGTGGCATCAGTGCCGAGCCGGCCAGCACCCAGGGAGAACTTACTGTTTAAAACAAGGAAAAAGGTGACTTTCCCTCCCAAACTACAGCCTTTCTTCTTCCTGTTCCTCATTTCTTCTTCTGTGTCCCTGAGCATTAAGGAACATGGGCCTAATGTGCTGATCGAGGGCTCACATTGTTTTTCCACATTGACTTTCCAGGCCAGAGAGCTGTGGAGAGGGTGCTGCCTCCACAGCAGCAGCTGCCTCATCCATACGGGGACGGGGTCAGAGGGCGAGATAATCAGGGGACTTTCTGTTCCCCTGCACCTGTAGGTGCACATTGCACATCTCTCCCAATGCCAGCAGATTCAGGCTGCCAGAGAGCCATTCACACCACTCAGCGTGCCATTCACACCATCCAAGGCACCATTCACACCCACCAGGGTGCCATTCACACCATCCAAGGCACCATTCATCCACCCCAGAGCTCCATTCAAACCACTCAGCGTGCCATTCACGCTCCTCAGAGCACCATTCACACTAACCAGGGCACCATTCAACTTCACAGAGCACCATTCACACCCACCAGGGTGCCATTCACATTCCACAGAGCTCCATTCACACAACCCACCATGCCATTCACACTCCACAGAGCTCCATTCAAACCACCCAGGGTACCAGTCACACACCCCAGGGCACCATTCACACTAACGAGGGCACCATTCACACTCCACAAAGCTCCATTCACCACCCAGCATGCCATTCATACCACCCAGGGCACCATTCACACTCCCTGGAGCCCTGTCCTCACTGCCCAGAGCGCCATTCATATTAGGCGCACATGGAAACACTCCTATGTGCAGGTGGGATAATTAATTACTTACAAAGACTGCCCTAAAGCATCACACTTGGTGGGAGGAAATATTTAAATAAACGAACTTTTGCGGGTTCTGTACTAACATCTTCATAACATAAAACTTAACCACGAAAACCTATCCTAGACTTTCCTTTGAAGAAGCCTGTTATTGAGAAATAGGTCAAGGAAATGAGCTGTGGATTTCATTGAGGGAGGAGAATTGCAGGAAGGGCCCTGGCCCTGCTGGCGTCATCTTTGAACTTTCTGAAAGGGCGAGTTTCTTTCTCTCCGTACCTGTTTTGTGTATAAACGTGCAGCTGCCTCTGGGCATGGGAGGAGGTCCTGCTCTCCGCGTCTCTCAGGCTCCTCTCATCTCTCTCCAGTGGTCAACTGCTCGGACCCTGGCTCCGTGGACAACGCCGTCCGCCAGAGCGTCCCCGAGAGCCTCGTCTATGGGCGGACTGTCATCTACCACTGCAAGAAGGGCTTTTACCTGCTCGGCTCATCCGCCTTGACCTGCACGGCCAGTGGCTTGTGGGACCGCTCCCTCCCCAAGTGCTTGGGTACGTGAGGGTGATGTGGGGTGCTGGTGCCACAGAATCCAAGAAGAACGTCAACAGCACAAACATTATTGTTTCTTTTTGTCACGTAGTCAAATAGGTCTTGATTATTCACTCTCTCTGCTCCCCAAGTCCCCAGGCACGAGTAGTCAGTAGGATGTCTTACCGGTGGGCAGGAGGTCACACACTACAGCTCAAGCTGGGTTAGGGGGATAAGGGTGGGGATGCTGGCTGCTCACCGCCTGGCCCCGGGGGGGCGAAATGGACACAGAAATGGACGCACTGGGCCTTGTTGTCCTCGTCTCTGTTCACACTGCTCGTTTCCTGCTTCACCCCAGTGGACACGGTCAGACCTGGCGGCCTCGATGCCCTCCACCTCTCACTGCTCTCTGCGAAGACCCGGGGTCAGGAATATTGGCCGAGGTCTGGTACGGAGGGTCCGGCTAGTGACCTCCTGCCTGTGGCCAGGGGGGCAGTGACTCTAGGGACTGACTTGGGTCTTGTGAGCATCTCTAGTCCAGTCAATAGTCAACACAATAAGGCAGGTGGTCCCTGGGACAGTCCCTCCCCCTGACCCACCTGGATGTTTAAATCGGGGGGAGCACACCGCTCTGAAGAAGGGGAACACAAACCAAATGGTAGGTCCCCACTCTAGCCCCCGGAAACACGATGGTCACTTTACCTTAGACCACGCAGATGAACAAAAGCACTGTTTCCTTCTCCTTGAGCAAGCACATTGTCCTCAAGCTGAATGAGGATCACCTGGTTAGAACATGGTCTGAAAATTAGGAAAAGGGGCGGCTCCCCTGGGTTTAAAAACAGTCCAACGAGTAGCCTGTCTTCCTCGTGTTCATTCGTCAGCATGTGCATGGACACAGAGGGAGCAGTGTTATGAGCTGCATCGGGGGACGCAGCCGCGGAGGGCCTCTTACCACTTATAAAGGCGGCATTTCCTGCGTGTCCAGATGGATCGGGGCTGGGGTTTCCCGGCAAGTCAGCGTCCCACGCAGCCCCTTCTGACCCACGTGGGCACGCGTCCCCGGTTCCCCCTGTGGCCAAAGGGTCGGTTTCCGGGAGAGAGAGAGGGGTCGCTGGAACACAAAGGCACGACCTCACGTGACCAATGCCCTTCAGTATCACCGTATCAGCATCTCCATCCAATGGCATCTGCTTTCTCTGCCTCCACACCCGGGGTTTAGGCAGAGAAGGTCGTGTCTTTCCTTCTCCTCCTGAGCATCCCTTGAGCCCTCCGTGGCTCGCGGGCGACGCCCTGTGTGTCCGTACCGATGCCTGTGGCCCCGCAGCTGCAGGAACCAGGTTCTTCCTGATTCTGGGACTCCGGGGGCTGCTCCCCACCTGTGCAGGCGGGAGCGTGGGAACCCCTGTGGGTGTGGGGCGAGGCGTGGAGAGCCTCCTGCCTTTCCATGCTCCGCAGCAGCGAGGTTCTGCTGTCCTCCTCTCCTTGATTCTTTCTCTCTCATTCCCCAGGAACTGGTCCCTTAGTGACCATGTCACTGACTCGGGTCAAATTAGCTTCTTCTCGGGACACTTTCTAGATCAATCCGTGCTCTCCAACCAAAGGCCGTGTTGCTGGCCCATGACACCAGCCAGGGTCCATCCGGGGCAGATGTGGCCGGCTGGCTGATACCTCGTGGCTGACTGACCGATGCCTCCTGCTGGGCGTCACGTTGGGCTGCCCATGGCCACAGGCAGTCCCTCTCGTGGCCGTCGGTGTCTTTGAATGCTGTGCCCAGAGCTGACTGCAGGCAGCATGCAGTGTGTCCATTGTGCACCCGACTGCGGGACTTGATCAAAAGGGAGAGAGAAATCCCTATCATCCCGTCTTAATCTGGCATCCAGAATATGGCTTTCTGAGGGAGAATTAATGAATAATTATGGGCCTGATTTGGTGTAATTGTAGAAAGTGAACGGGAATATTGACGTTATTTTACAGAATAACTTGAAGAACAAATCAATCGGTAATTTATTATTATTATTTTACTTAAACATGTTATTTTATTATTATTTTGTTGTTGTTAATCCTCAGCTGAGGATATTTTCCCACTGCTTTTTAGAGGGAGTGGGAGGAAGGGGAGGTGGGGCAAATGAGTGAGAGAGAGAAACATTGATGTGAAAGAGACACATTGACTGGTTGCCTCCCACACCTGCCCAACTGGGGGCGGGAGCAAGCCCACAACCCAGGTATGTGCCCTTGACTGGGAATCGAACCCGAGACCCAGCACTCTAACCACTGAGCATACTGGCCAGGGCCGACTTAAACATTTTAGACCCTCCCCACTCCAAGGGCAAGTGTGGGGGTGCCTTCCTAGACTCGAGAGCTCGGGGGGAGCACATTCGAGGTCTTTCCCGCCGGCAGACAGTCACCTGCCTGAGACCCCGCGGAAGCAGCTCAGAGGGAGCCACGCTGGCCACAATGTGTGGGATGGCCCTGCTGGTGTGGGAAGCTGTGAAGGGCCAACGGGCAGTTTCCCTGGGGGGACCTTCCTTCTGAAAACCTGAGTGTGAATGTGTACCCCAAGCACAGCGACCCCGATCTAAGATTTTCAAAAACCCTCACTGACGAGCCTTTCCTGGTGTCCGTAACGTCCACCCTGGGGAGGGGAGCGAGTGTAGGAACTGTGTGCTCTCATGGGCAGGGATGAGCAGGGAGGTACCCATCATTTTATTCATCTCCTCAGCCATATCCTGTGGGCACCCGGGCGTGCCCGCCAACGCCATCCTCACGGGGGACGTGTTCACGTTCGGGGCCACGGTCCACTACTCCTGCCAAGGGGCCCGCAGCCTGGTGGGCGACCACAGCCGCGTGTGCCAGGACGGCCACTGGAGCGGGGCCCTGCCCCACTGCACAGGTGAGCGCCGACAGCGGGAACTCGGGGTCGGGAGCAGCTACTTTAAAAGGATGGTTAGTGGGTGTCCAGCCAACGACGCCTTCATTCTGTACCAGCCCCATGTTCTTCCCGTCTCCATGAGCGCCCAGGGGCCCGCCGTCCTGTCCCAGCGCCCAGGGGCCCTCTGGTGCCCAGCGCCCGGCCCTGGTGCCTAGTTGTCCGGCTGGTGGCTTCGGCCTCGTGAGTCCCTCTCTGCTCTTTGTCCCTTTCCTGTGTTTCTTCCGAATCCTCCCACGTCTCCCCCGCCTCTCTGTTGGATAATCACATTGGTCTTCCCCCCAAAAAAGTAATCGTCTTAATTCTTCCATGAATGTTTCTTAAATAAATAAAACTCAGGAATCAGCAACCCGGGACACAATTTGAAGAACCCGATCTGGCACGTGCCTGACCTCCGCATCCCCACTGCGCACGAGCCCACGCCCTGCGCATTTACACTGCGCTTCCCCACGGAGCCCCGCACCCTCCTAGCGTGTGACCTTCCCATGGCCACCACGGTCAATGGGGCCACACCCAGTAGACGGTTGTGGTGTTAGTTACACAAGAACAGTTTATTTATTTTTTAATATATTTTTATTGACTTCAGAGAGGAAGGGAGAGGGAGAGAGAGAAAGAAACATCCATGATGAGAGAGAATCATGGATCGGCTGCCCCCTGCACGCCCCACACTGGGGATCCAGCCCACAACCCGGGCATGTGCCCCGACCGGGAACCAGACTGTGACCTCCTGGTTCATAGGTCGATGCTCAACCACTGAGCCACACCGGCCGGGCCAGAACAGTGTCTGAAGGTCTCCCATTTTTGTGCCATAATGAAACCGTGCTCACGAGCTGCCAGACGACCTATACCCGTAGCCGGGTTCAGTCCTCATGTAATAACGTTGCAGTCTCTCAGCTCGGCGGCCTGTGTTCCCACGTCTCACCGCCTGTGCGTGGGCGGGCCACGTGTGTCTGTGCTCACAGGAAACCACCCGGGATTCTGTGGAGACCCGGGCACCCCCGCCCACGGGTCCCGGCTGGGCGACGAGTTCAAGGCCAAGAGCCTGCTGCGCTTCTCCTGCGAGGTGGGCTACCTGCTGCGTGGCTCCCCTGAGCGCACCTGCCTGCTCAACGGCTCGTGGTCCGGGCAGCAGCCGGCGTGTGAAGGTGAGTCCCCGCAGCCGGGGCACCCGGGGCGAGAACCTCACAGTCACTAAAACAGTGATGGCGAACCTTCTGAGCTCGGCGTGTCAGCATTTTGAAAAACCCTAACTTAACTCTGGTGCCGTGTCACATATAGACATTTTTTGATATTTGCAGCCATAGTAAAACAAAGACTTACATTTTTGATATTTATTTTATATATTTAAATGCCATTTAACAAAGAAAAATGAACCAAAAAAATGAGTTCGCGTGTCAGAGGTGACATAGGTTCGCCATCACTGCTCTAAGATGACCAGTAACACCGCCCAGACGTCCTGCAGGTTCAGGCCATTCGTACAACGAATCTGCTTCCCCCAGACGTAGACGAGGTTCCTACGAAACATGACTGACTGTGGGGAGATCCCGACTGTTCAGAGGAGCCTCCGACGCCACGCTCACCCTCTGACCTTTATACCCGTGAGGCCCCGTGTCTTCCCCCGACGACGACAGTCCCCCGGCAGCCTCGCCACGCTCTGTGGTTGCTGTGCGGGCAGCTGAGCTGAGGGGCCGGAATCAGGGCGTGGAAGCCGCCAGTGGAATCTCTGCAGCAGAAATAGGTTTCAGTCCACCTGCTGTTTCCCGCCCGCCGTGCCCTGGGCCGGAGCCCGGCGCAGCCCACGGAGCGAGGTGGTGCTGAGTGCTGCTCCGAGTGAATGTGTTGCTGTGACATTGGAGGGGCAGGCCCGGTAGGACTTGGGGAGATGGCCCAGTGATGGCAGTGATGGCGCCAGGGGTGCTTCGCAGACACTGCACCGTGTGCAGCCTGGCTGCCCGGCACAGTGCACTGGGAGCCCGCATCTGCTCAACGTCTGGGGATAAAGAATGCGACGGGTGACAGGGCCCGGGCAGTCCGCAGCTCACTTAAAGCCACCAGGACAACACCCAGCACCTGTCACAGAACATCATCCAGGACACGTTTCCTCCACGCTGTGCAGCAAACAGTACAGTACACACTCAGAGCACACCGACCCCGTCCAGCAAACACTAGACACTCACCTGAGATGACCCCAATGGCGGAAGTGACACCCAGGACTTAACGCAGGTGTTAAACATATGGCAAAAGACTTAAGTTAGAACCATAAACGGGATGTCAACAGAGAAATGAAAATAAGAAAATGAAACAAGTGGAAATTCTGAAACTGAAGATACATATTTCATATTAAAAAAAAAGCTTTGCTGGGTGAGCTTAGCAACAGATAGAATTGGCAGAAGGGTCACTTAACTTAAAGACGGGTGAAGGGAAATCATTTAATCTGTAAAACAGAAAAGCTCATGGCAGGATAATTACTACCAGGTGACATCGAGCAGTTTAACGCGCTGTACCTGGAGTTTAGAAGAAAAAGGAGAGTAACAATGGGCAGAACAATATTTGAAAAATTGTTGGTTATAAATGAACCAAATTTGGTGGGAAAACATAGCTCCCAAGAGCGCCACACGCCTCGCCCGGACACACCCAGATGCGCTCAGCACGGCCATTCGCTGGGACGGGGCGTTCTGAACTGGGTTTCCCGCGAGCACTGTCGCTCTGCAGATTTGAGAGGAGAAACATGAGAACAGTGAGGAGCATGTGTTCCGTGCGACCCCGTTTCGGGGGGAGATGACATGGAGTTCCGTTGCAGCAAAGCGTAAGCGAGCTCAGCGATTCGCTAAGAGCTTAATTGGGTTTCAGTGCATAGCGGCCCCAGCTCAGAATACGCAAAGTGCAGTTGCATAACGTGTGAAAGCTGGGTGCAGGGGGAGACGGGTCACTGCACATTTCAACACAGAAAATGGGTCTCAGATTCGACCCCTCCAAACCTGCATCGCCTGGGAAACACGGGAGGGAGCACAACACTAGTGTGTCACACTCAGTTGCAGTAGAGACGGATGGTGATGTGCCCCCCCCCCCACACACACACACACACACTGGAAACCTGGGGCTTTCCATTTCTTCTCGCTTGTTCTCATAGGTGCAAATCCTGGGGACACATATTTTCTATGGAAAAAGTGTTTCCCGGTGATGTTTTCATTTCCACAACCGTTTGCCGTAACCATATATTCCATACCCCACCCGGTCACCTCCCACTCGGTGAGAGTGCCTTCTCAGAGTCTCCCAGAAGCATTAGGCCCCAATAGGGAGGTTCAATAAGTTGTTAAAAGAAGGAGGAGTTCATGAGTCTCAAAACAAAAACCTCAACATTCTTAAACATCAAAGAATTTCTATTTATAATATATCTTCATCACTTTTTAAAAAAATATTTTTATTGATTTCAGAGAGGAAGGGAGAGGGAGAGAAAAAATAAAAACCTCAATGATGAGAGAGAATAATTGATGGGCTGCCTCCTGCATGGCCCACACTGGGGATCGAGCCCACAACCCGGGCATGTGCCCTGATGGGTAATGGAACTGTGACCTCCTGGTTCATGGGTCGATACTCAACCACTGAGCCATGCCAGTCAGGCCCTGCTAGTCTATATAATAAAAGCCTAATATGCAAATCAACCGAACGGCAGAACAACCGGTCGCTATGACACACACTGACCACCAGGGGGCAGACCCTCAACGCAGGAGCTGCCCACAAGCCCCAGGCCAGCCAGTGTGGGTGCCAGCAGGGACCCCTGATCACCTCTCCGGTAGCACCGCAGATCAGCCCTAATCGCCAGCCAGGCCAAGGGACCCTACCTGTGCATGAATTTCATGTACCGGGCCTCTAGTCATTTAGTAATGACCTCATCCATTGCTCTGATGCCCTTCAGTCTCCCGCACTCACTGTCTCAGGGATGTCACTCTGTCTTTGCTCCGTGTCCCTTGCAGCTGTGTCCTGTGGGAACCCCGGCACGCCCACCAACGGCATGATCGTCAGCAGCGATGGCATCCTGTTCTCCAGCTCCGTGGTCTACGCCTGCTGGGAGGGCTACCGGACCTCGGGGCTGACCACCCGGCACTGCACCGCCAACGGGACCTGGACCGGCACCGCTCCCGACTGCACAAGTCAGTAACTGGCCATCAAGGTCAACTCAAGGGCAGGGCCATGATATGCATTTGACCGGGAGCAACAGGTTTATGTTTCCAAGGGCTGTACTGTGATCTTAATACATAGAGAAAAAAGACACACAGAGGTTTGATATTTTGACTTTATGTATTTGACACTTTTAGATTCTTTCCTTTCTTGTTTATATGGTTGAAACTATGTTAAGTGTCCAGCTGGGCTGGACATTGTCCAACTGAGGCCACAAAATGTCAAGGTTTGTTCTCTCTGTGGACCACCGAGTCTGCAGGGAAGGAGGAAGGAGTCGGGTCCTCTGATCACAGACTGTCTCTCTCCTTGGCTCTGTGGTGAGATCACACTCCTGCCTGGTTAGGGTCAGGGTCAGGGTTAGGGTCAGGGTTAGGGTTCAGCATTAGGGTTAGGGTAAGGGTTATGATCAGGGTTAGGGTTAAGGTAAAGGTTAGTGTTAGGTTTAAGGTAAGGGGTAGGGTAACATTTAGGGTTAGGGTCAGGGTCAGAGTTAGGGTTCAGCATTAGGGTTAGGGTAAGGGTTAGGGTTAGGGTCAGGGTCAGGGTTAAGGTTAAGGTAAGGGTTAGTATTAGGTTTAAGGTAAGGGTCAGGTAACAGGGTTAGGGTCAGGGTCAGGGTTAGGGTTAGGGTTTAGCATTAGGGTTAGGGTAAGGATTAGGGTTAGGATTAGGGTTAGGGCTAGAGTTAAGGTAAGGGTAGTATTAGGTTTAAGGAAAGGGGTAGGGTAACAGTTAGGGTTAGTGTTGGGGTCAGGGTCAGGTCAGGGTTAGGGTTAGGTTTAGCATTAGGGTTAGTGTAAGGGTTAGGGTTAGGATTAGGGCAGCGGTTCTCAACCTGTGGGTTGCGACCCCTTTGGCGGTCGAATGACCCTTTCACAGGGGTCACCTAAGACCATCCTGCATCTCAGATATTTATATGACGATTCATAACAGTAGCAACATGACAGTTATGAAGTAGCAACGAAAATAATTTTATGGTTGAGTCACAACATGAGGAACTGTATTTAAAGGGCCAGAAGGTTGAGAACCACTGGATTAGGGTAAGGGTTAGGGTTTAGCATTAGGGTTAGGGTAAGGGTTAGGGTTTAGCATTAGGGTTAGGGTAAGGATTAGGGTTAGGATTAGGGTAAGGGTAAGGGTTAGGGTTAGGATTAGGGTTTAGCATTAGGGTTAGGATTAGGATTATGGTAAGGGTTTGGGTTAGATTAGGATTAGGGTAAGGGTTAGGGTTTAGCATTAGGGTTAGGGTAAGGGTTAGGGTTAGGGTTAGGGTTAGGGAGCGATAGGATTGCATAGATTCAGCACAACCAGGCACCGAAATCAGCGCCTCCAAACACTGGTCCGTGGAATGGCCAGAGAACATCCCTGCTCTGACCACTCATGGAGGAGTCAGTCTGAGTGGAACCGAGGGGAGGGGCTGCCTAGAAGTCGGTTCTAATTAATTCCATGCCCATTGTGTTTCTCTGCTTCTGCTTTGTTCCGGCATCTCAGTCATCAGCTGTGGAGATCCGGGCACACCAGCCAATGGCATCCAGTTCGGCACCGACTTCACCTTCAACAAGACCGTGAGCTACCAGTGCAGCCCCGGCCACGTCCTGGAGCCGGCCTCAGGGGCCATGCTCCGCTGCCTGGGGGACGGCGCCTGGAGCCACAGCAGACCTGTCTGCAGAGGTGGGTCCCTGTGCGTGGTGCGTCTCACCCGGGGAAGTGCTTGTGGAATTGCGCTTCACTCCGTCTGGCATGAGCGTAGTCCCTCTATGCACTAGGAATGCTTGTAAATGAGTTTGCAAATGACAGATCACATGATTTTCTATTTCTTTTTTCCCTTTTTTTGAAAAATGATTGGAAAACAGTTATGACACTAAAATGTATACATCCCACTGTTAGAAATCAAAGTAGTGAGTCGCTGGCGCAGTGTCTGAGCTTGTTTCACGGAAAGACTGATTGGATGGGAGTGTTCCGTCCATCCGTGGCTCACGTCACCTCCAATTCCTCTCCTGATGGTGCGCTGGCCTCACCTCTCTGTACTTGATCTAAATTAATGAAGAGAGATTAGGGAGAGGTTGTATCGATTGGATGTACTGTCTCCCTCAATCATTCTTTTATTAAAACATAAACGACTGCACGTAGGTGTCCCCTGAAATTCAGATCATATTAAAGCGTGGATCGTGCGGGCGTGCGGCCACAGGGTTGGTCTGGCTGGTCTGACCTGTGTCCTCTCCTCTGGGCAGCCGTCCTGTGCAGCCCGCCGCCCCCCATCCCGCATGGAGAAGTGGAGGGCACTGACTTCCGCTGGGGCGCCAGCATCAGCTACAGCTGCGCGGCCGGCTACCAGCTGTCACACCCCGCCATTCTGTCCTGCGAGGGCCCGGGCGTGTGGAAGGGGGAGACGCCCCAGTGCCTGCGTAAGTCCCCCCACAAAATCCCCCCCCGTGGGTCCCCTTTGCATCCGCAGGGGCTTGAGCACCTGGGGAGATGATGGAGGACGCAGCCGTGTGTCCCTGATGACCAGGCGGGGACAGTGCAATGTCCAAGTGGAGCCGCCGCTGCCCAAGGGCAGATTCTGCCCTTCATTTGTTTTTTAAAATATATTTTCATGATCTCAGAGAGGAAGGGAGAGGGAGAGAGAGAGAAACATCAATGATGAGAATCATGGACCGGCTGCCTCCTGCACGCCCCCCTACTGGGGATCGAGCCCACAACCCGGGCATGTGGCATGACCAGAATCGAACCGTAACCTCCTGGTTCATAGGTTGGCACTGAACCCCTGAGCCATGCCAGCCAGGCGGATTCTGTCCTGTAAGCCGCTTATTGACCTGATGGTTGTACCCGAAGGCGGAGCAGAGCGGGGTGAGGGTCGAGGTCACCTAGCCCGGGGCGCCTCCGCGCTGACCCTGTGCTGTCCCGCCAGCTGTTTTCTGTGGAGACCCGGGCACCCCCGCGGAGGGCCAGCTCAGCGGCAAGAGCTTCACCTACAAGTCTGAGGTCTCCTTCCAGTGCCGGCCACCCTTTGTCCTGGTGGGCTCTCCCCAGAGGACCTGCCAGGCCGACGGCGCGTGGAGCGGCGTGCAGCCCGCCTGCATCGGTAAGGACTGCGCCACCCTCAGGCATTTGGGGGTGAGGACATGGCGGGTACCACCGGGTCATCTGTGAGGGCAGTGTCTCCTGGATCGTGTCCCTTGATTCCCTGGGTAGAGACCCACAGGGTGGCACCTCCGTTAAATCGTGCAAATAAACTGGGAGCCCCAGTCCGCACTGTGCTGTTAGCCCTGGCCGGGCTCTCTTGCCCAGTTTCTGCCCCTGGCCCATCACCTGGCAGTGGCCTTCCTTAGGGGATCCGCAGCTTTCCGGCAGGTGTCAGGTTCCAGTTCTGGGAACAACCACAGCCCGGAGCCAGCCACGCCCTTGCTCTCCCGTCCCAGTGCCTGCCTGTCTCCCCACTGAGTGTCTGTGGAACCCCAATGCCTGCCTGTCTCCCCACTGAGTCCCCGTGGAACCCGCTGGGCTGTGAGCGATGACAGCCAGGGTCACGTGGGCACTCAGGTCCCAGTGACCTCAGGGAGTGGGAGCGAAACTTGCACCAGAAGAGACCTTCTACGCGCTCCCGGTCCCCAGTGTAGAGTGACCCCACCGCATGGGCAGGCTGGGGTAGAGACAGCATTTGTTCCTGTGAGTGACATGGACACCAGCCCCTGACTCCCCACTCAGGTGTCACTGCCGTAGGCACAGGGCATGGCCGGGGGCACCCGCTGCAGGGGACAGGCTGCTGCCTGCCGGTCGTGGGAGCAGCTCCGGATTCACAGACAGTCTCAGTCGTTCTCTCAGAAATGGACCAACATCTACTTACAAGCGAAGGCTGAGGCCCCCTCCCCGCAGGCAGGCTCACTGCCCTCCGCTTCCCGTGCTGCTGACGGTAGCGCTCCGTCTGCTAAACACATGCTTCTCCCCTGAGATGGTGCGGTCTGAAAACACTTTTTTTAAGTTTTCCATGAGCAGCTGGAGGGAAGCAAATTGAAGAGCGTCTGTGTCCCCTGATGGCCCAGGTCCTGCGGCAGGAAAATGCCAACGTTGGCTGCCACGGGCTTCCGTCCTGTAGCATCAAATACGTGTCCTCCGTTTTGAGGAAAATTAACTTAAGTAAACTGATTGCTGTCACGGAGGACCAGAGGAGTGGCCACTGATTGACTCCTTAAAAACGGGACCATGCAGGGGGTTGTGGGAGATGGAGGTTTATTAACCAGCCGGTGTAGGACCGTGGCCGGCAAACTGCGGCTCGCGAGCCACATGCGGCTTTTTGGCCCCTTGAGTGTGGCTCTTCCACAAAATACCATATGTGGGCGCACGTACAGTGTGATTGAAACTTCGTGGCCCATGCACAGAAGTCGGTTTTTGGCCTGGACGAGTCTATTTTGAAGAAGTACTGTTGATATTTGGCTCTGTTGACTAATGAGCTTGCAGACCACTGATGTAGGAGGTTCGGAGAGAGACCGCGTCCAGGAAGGGATGGAGCAGGTGCTGTGCTGATAAGACTGTGGGGTGATAAAGCATGAGAAACCCTTATCTAAAAGACGTCTCAACAGAAGGTGGAAAGAGCAATTTCCCTTAATTCCTAATGGACATACAAAACATTGCACACATGTGTCTAAAGGCAATTGTCTCATTTATGTGCGGCCTGTTAGTGTCCTGCCCCGTTTTCAGTTTGTGATTGTAAATTTCAGATCCTGCTCACAACACCTGCCCAGACCCGGGGACCCCACACTTCGGAATACAAAACAGCTCCAGGGGCTACGAGGTGAGGCCTTTCTATTTCATGGCATCGTTCTGTCAGGATGGCAGGTGCTTGCTCCTTACACATATGCTCATGTTTCCATGTGCCACGTCTCATGCCATGTTTGCCCACACGAAACTCACTCAGGCAGGATGAATCTCGGTGTTTTAGCGGCCGAAAACGGGGTGACTGCGCGCCATTCCCACGGGAGCAGCTGCTCTCGGTTCCTATGGGAACGCGTGCCTCTGGCACTCGGTGTCGGCTGAGCTGCGGGCTCTTGAGCCTGATGCTCGGTGTCGCCTGAGCTGCGGGCTCCCAGGTGCTGGTGCTCGGTGTCAGCTGAGCCGCGGGCTCCCGGGGAGCGTGAGTGTCTGAGCATCCGTCTCCCGGCAGGTGGGCAGCAGCGTGTTCTTCAGGTGCAGGAAGGGCTACCACGTGCAGGGCTCCACCACACGCACCTGCCTTGCCAACCTCACGTGGAGCGGGATCCAGACCGAGTGCATCCGTAAGTGGGGCCCTGGCCTCAGCCCCGACGCCGGGAGGTGCTCAGCTTCGGGGGACAGTGGGGGGCTCCTCGTGTCCGTTTGAGTGTCTGTCACTCCCACACCAGGGTTCTCCGAGTTGGACTCACTGGGACTAGGGGTGGCAGCGTTCCCTGGGGGTTTGGGGGAGCCCTGTTGAGTGAGACCCCGGGGCTGGGTGGCCAGAGGCGGACAGGTCAGGGTTACCTGGCCCTCCAGGGGTTCCCCAGGCACCTGCGGACTGAGGAGCCGCCTCTCCCTCGCTCCAAAGGACAGCGTTGTAGGGACGTCACAGAGGGAAGGCAGGCTTATGGGTGCTGCTCTATGGCTCCTACTAGGGTTCCTTCCCCTGGGCAAGGGGCAAACTGCTGAGGGACTATGCCCCATACATGACAGGAATGTTTAAAGTGTGCTTTTTAAAATATATGTGTGTGTGTGTGTGTGTGTGTATGTGTATGTATGTATATTATTTATTTCAAAGAGGAAGAGAGAGGGAGAGACACATAGAAGCATCAATGATGAGAGAGAATCATTGATCGGCTGCCTCCTGCACGCCCCCCACTGGGGATTGAGCCTGCAACCCGGGCATGTGCCCTGACTGGAATCCACCCGTGACCTCCTGGTTCATGGGACAACGCTCAGCTACTGAGCCACACTGGCCGGGCCAAAGTTATGTTTTTTTATTTAACTAAATAGTAAATTTGCTAGTTGCCTTCAGACAAAAATCAAGGCATGCCTGAACTCGTGTCCATCTGTGTGTTTCGTTCATAGCACTGGTCTTTAAGGAAATGTAACATAGTCTTTATCTTAATGGTAACCAAATGTGATTGGTGTATTTCAAAGCTTTGGTTTCTAGTCTAAATTCCTACACATAAGCAATCACACATGCATTTGTAGAAGGAAGACATTCATATGTGTGTACGGCAGTTGGCATAAGTAGGTGTACAGTTGTTTGTTTGAAAAAGACACAATAATTAATGAATAACAATACAAAAGGAAATGGTGTTTTGCGTGCTCACAACTGTAAGCCTACTTTATGTGGGGAGACAGAGAAAAAGAGAGCAGAGAGCGAGACAGGGGCAGAGAGGAGGAGGGGGAGGCAAGTGGGAGCGGGTGCACCCCCGCCTTCATTCTGCTGGAAGCGCAGAGGGAGAAGGGATATTGTTGGTATTTCGGGGGATACCATGTTCACAGGTTTAATTGTAAAGTGACTCCATAGCCATTCCCAAACGGGTGCCCTGCTTCTGCATTTCTCTAGACCAGCCGTGGGCAAACTACGGACCGTGGGCCGGATCCGGCCCGTTTGAAATGAATAAAACTAAAAAAAAAAAAGACCGTACCCTTTTATGTAATGATGTTTACTTTGAATTTATATGAGTTCACACAAACACTCCATCCATGCTTTTGTTCCGGCCTCCGGTCCAGTTTAAGAACCCATTGTGGCCCTCGAGTCAAAAAGTTTGCCCACCCCTGCTCTAGACACATGTTCCCTTCCTCACGAGCCGGGGTTCCCGTGACCTAACGGAACTAATCCCGTTTCAGCTCACGCCTGCCGACAGCCCGAGACGCCGGCCCACGCGGACGTGCGGGCCATCGAGCTTCCCACCTTCGGCTACACCCTGGTCTACACCTGCCACCCGGGCTTCTTCCTGGCCGGCGGCTCTGAGCACAGGACGTGCAAGGCCGATCTCAAGTGGACCGGGAAGTCGCCCGTCTGTAAAAGTAAGTCCGAGGGGAGGAGGCGGACAGGCCTCCGGCGTGGCAGAGCGGAACGCTGGCGCCATCAGGCCGGCGTCGGGTGTGAACTCACGGGCACCAGCCCCGGGTGATGTCAGCCCCGACCCTCCGTGCTTCCTGTGTGGGCCCTGTGTGCACGTGTGTGCAGGAAGTGTGTGGGGCTACGGAGGCAGAGGCTAAGGGCAGACGCAGATGTTATGATTTGTGAATCACGCGTTCACCCAAAGAGAAAAGCGATTTGGTTGAAGAAAATCATGGCGAGTTAAAAGAAAGATAATGTATATTTTTGGAAAATGTATCTTTTAATGAAAAGGGACAAATGTCACCAAGTACTATATTTCTAGTAAGCCAGACCCTGTGAGTGTAAAGACCACAAGCTGTTTGGTGGTGGCATATGAGTTTATGTGTTCTTGACACTGGTTCTACCTTTGAAATTATAAAAGCTATTAACATGGAAATGATGTATTAAATGCACACAAATTTGCATATTTGCAAATGAGAGTCATAATTCTGGGTCAGACTTGATGAGAGCTCACCTTCCGGGTCCCCCACCTACTTAGGTTCTACGCACATTGAGTGCCAACCACCATCGAGAAGGGTTAGGGAGCGTGGTGGAGCCCACCCCTCAGTGCTCCTTTCCTGGAGCTTATAGTCCTGCAGTTAGGAATCCTTAGGCACTTTTCCTGGCCTTTCTCTCTCAGAAATAGAAGTAGACAGACTTTTAAAAATGATGATTTGTAGATTGATACAAAACTAGAAAAGCTAAGAGATTCTGAGATAAATGTAACTTGATAGACCAAATTAAACCTCTGCAAGAGACATACGTTGGCGGTATTTAACATTCACTTGCAGGTTCATGGATGCGGTGGGGATGCATAAATTAAGGGGAGTTATGAAATCTTAGCTATTTTGTTAACCTTTGGGTTGGGAGGGGGGCAGCATGTCCCAAACAGGAGTCAGGAGTGGGCGAAACCACCCTCATTTGCAAGGCTCTCTGTTGTAGCACAGAAACGCAAACACACGAGCTAGGCCGCCCTGGTTTCCAGCAGGACATGCTGCTGCGAACAGAGGGGTTACCATGGATACGGAGGAGACGAGCTGACTTTGTACACGCAAGAAATCCAGAGCAAGAAAACTGCTCCCATTTGACATTTTTTTCAAACTTATTCCAAAATCAATGCTCTTGAAAATGACAGTTTGTCTCTTTACTTGTAGGTAAAGGAGTGAGAGGAGTTAATGACACAGTTACTAAAACGCCAGGTTTGTATTCCAGACCAGGGACAGGTCTCGGTCACACACAGCGCGGCGCTTGGCCCACGGATGCGCATTTTGACAGTTTCCGATGCCCTGAGCCCACCACCATGTTCACGATTCATTCCTTGCAAACGCCAAAGCCACACCAGTTTCTATCGCTGTCACACCGTGGTCGGGGGCATCACAAGACGCACAGGCAAGCCCGTGGAGGCAGCACAGGGGTTCGTGTGAAGGTGCCTCGGGCATTTCGTGGGCAGGAAAGGACACACTTTGGCGCGAGCCTGTGGTATAATGGAGAGCCTTCTAAAGACGGTGGCCACCCTTGCCGCCCACGGGCGCGGGAGTGAGTGAGGCCTGGGGCCGAGGGCTGGGTGCGAGCAGTTCAGGCGTGTTGCTCCGTGTTCTCCCAGGCACCTCCAGGGTCCAGGCGTCCTCGGCCTCCAGAGCTGTGTTGTGTGTGGTGCCTGCCTAACGCACGACCAGGCCCATCAGAGAGACGCAGGCCATGCCCGGGGACAGGCGTCCCTCCTTCTCCCTCAGCCGCCTCACCTCCCCCTCTTGTAACTCTAGGGAATATTTAAACAATACGATGTGCCCAGATTGTACTGTACGTCAAGCTTTTTAAACAGAATAGATCCTCTTTGTAAAGACATAGGGCCGGCCCCAGCTGGTTTGGCTCAGTGGATATAGTGTTGGTTCCAGGTTCGATTCCGGTCAAGGGCACATGCCTGGGTTGCGGGCTCGGTCCCCAGGAGGCAGCCGATCCATGATTCTCTCTCATCATTGATGTTTCTCTCTCCCTCTCCCTCTCCCTTCCTCTCTGAAATCAGTAAAAATATATTTAAAAAAAAAAAAAAAGATCAAGGGCCATTGGGCCGCTTTCCCAGAGTTCTCCTTGCTCCACTTTAACCCTGATTTCTGGACCTGGATTCCTCGCAAGGCTCCCCTGCTGCTGCGAGTGGCCAGTGCGTGTAAGGCTAGGGTTTAGCCAGGGCTATGTCACACATTATCCTCAGATGAGGCAGAATGCCCCACAGGATGAAATGAATGTCTCCAATGGACATCATGAGGTATGAAAACTACTCTAAAAAAATCTGGGCCATTCTATCCAGATGTTATTTACAAATCCAGCGCGGAAACCCATGCTCCTCGTCCATGCAGCGGCGCCTCCCAGGAGGAGAGGTCTGTGGTGGGTCAGTGCTGTTTCCGTGGCTTGTTTTTGGTTGGAGAGACTGAGCTATCGGCACCCTTTCCTATGGGGGGGGGGCGGGATGCATGCCTGCTCATGGCCACCCCTGACCTCGCTCCCGCGGAGGGAAGTGCTGCTGAAACGGGGCCTTTATCGAGGCGGCGCCGTCTCACACGCCTTCCTGTTGCTGCTGCGTTAGCCACCGGCCGCACACGTCAAGTGACAAGGACCCAAACGACCCTGTCCCCGTGTGACCGCTGGTCACACCTGGAGACAAACAGGCCGCTCTGAGCCCCGCTCGGGCCGCACGCCCAGTCTGTCCACCCCTCCCAGGCCAATTTCCACCAACGGTTACAATCAGACAAGCAGCCCTGCCGAGTGTGCGAATCTCATCAGGGAAAGAAAGCATCTTGATGTCATCTTATTATTTTTAATATCTTTATTGATTTCAGAGAGGAAGGGAGAGGGAGAGAGATAGAAACATCCATGATGAGAGAGAATCATGGATCGGCTGCCTCCTACATGCCCCACACTGGGGATGGAGCCCACAACCTGGGCATGTGCCCTGACCGGGAATTGAACCGTGACCTCCTGGTTCCTAGGTCGATGCTCAGCCACTGAGCCATGCCCCCGGGCTTGACTCCATTTTAAGGCTATTGATGTGAACAAAGGAAACGCAGTCATGTGGGTGAGCTGGGTAGCCGGGCCCTGCGGCTGCCAGTAGTGGAGGCAGTGATCGAGGTCCCTGCTCAGAGACCTCAGCGCCGTGTGGACACCTCCGCCTGGATCTGTTTAACTCCCGAGGTGGTCATTGTCAGGAGGACAGTCTGCTCAAGGCCATGGCCGTGATGCCCTCTGTCCTGCTCGGGCTCCTGTGCTTCAGGCTATGTCTAACCGGGCCCGCCTGTCCGGGAAGGCGGGAAACGGCCGAGTGGACAGTGAGTGAAGCAGGAACACGGCTCAGTGTCTCCGTGTCCTCGGCGTGCGTAACTCTCAGCCAGGGATGGGGTATGTCCTGGCCCCGGGCCGTGCGAGGCCCACGAAATCATGTGGCCTGGTTCTGCCAAGGCATCAGGGGTGAGGGAGGTCAATGTTTGGCCCACACAGAGCAGCTCATTTTTAAGGGGATAGTTTTTTGTTTTGTTTTTTTGTTTTTGTTTTTGTTTTTAATATATTTTATTGATTTTTTACAGAGAGGAAGGGAGAGGGATAGAGAGTTAGAAACATCGATGAGAGAGAAACATCGATCAGCCGCCTCCTGCACATCTCCTATACTGGGGATGTGCCCGCAACCCAGGTACATGCCCTTGACCGGAATCGAACCCGGGACCTTTCAGTCCGCAGGCCGATGCTCTATCCATTGAGCCAAACCGGTCTCGGCGAGGGGATAGTTTTGTACGGCCCACGAGTGATGCTATAAATGTCTGAGTGGTGCTTGCAGAAGGGTCCCCACCTGCACTGAGTGGATTAAGTGAAACGGTGCGTCTAGTGGATTCCCCTCACGGTGGGTAAGGACCTGCATGGGCTGGAGCAGGAAGCAGGGACACGGCCCAGCCCAGCTTGCAGCAGCTGCCCGGGGAGTGTCGTCTGATGTGAAAGTGGCCTGTTTCATACACATCTGCTAGCACAAATGTGAAAAAGTAGGTTTAATTTTCATAACCAGTGGGGGGAACAGAGAATATTTCAGTAATCATTGCCAGTTCTCCCAACCGAGGTGAATTTTAAAGTTTTAAAAGACGTTTTGCCTGTCTTTCTGAATTGTGTGTGTGTGTGTGTGTACACATATAGATACATATAGTATGTGACACCTTTGGATCTGACTTCTGACCAATGGTGGGATGTCCTCACACGGGGAAGAGAGGAGAGGATGGGGGAGGGGAAGAGAGGGGGTGGGTGAGAGCGGCTGGCTCAGTGTGTAAAGACCTCAGGAAGCAGAGCCCGGGGCCTCCTAACGGGCCCGTCACGTCCGAGCGGGGCTGTGAGACTCAGGCTGTGAGGGCAGGAGACCCGACCCTGTCACCCTCAGCCCCTCTGAGCCCCCTGCCCTTTAGCGCGGAGCTGGAAGCTCTAAAATAGCAGCCATGAGTTCACGGTCAGTTTAACACACTTCTTATTAAGCCCGATAAACTCTAAGCATTGAGTCGCCTCAGCACACACTCCGCCTCCGCGGGCCGGCTTGGCATCTGGAATATTCCTCCCCCGAAGTGACAGGCGCAAGCTGGCCCCTCCCAGCGGCCCCGCCCGGGTGCCCTTGGGTCTCACACCTGCCGCACAGGGCGGGGCCCTGGGGTCACCGTCCTCACCCTCGTCCCTGTCTGTGCATCGCCCTGCGCACGCCGCCTGCCCGGCCGTCACACCCACGCTGACCGCTCTGCGCCGCTCACACCCCGTGTCTCCCGCCCGCAGTTCCTTCCGACGTGTTCTTCGTGGGCTCCGTGTGGAAGGGGCACTACGAGTACCTGGGGAAGCGGCAGCCGGCCACGCTGACGGTGGACAGCTTCAACGCCACCCGCAGCCGGGTGAACGCCACCTTCGCCGCAGCCTCGCAGGTGGAGCTGAAGCTGACAGGTAGGCGGCCGAGGGTGACTGCAGACGGACCGCCGGCGTGAGCGTCAGCCCCGACCCCTCACAGAGCGGCGCCGGCTCCGTGTGCTGCCTCGGGTCAGCTCCGGGACCAGCCGGGTAACTTACAAGGTCACAAGCCAGTCCCACCGGCCTGGCTCAGTGGTTGAGCATCAACCCACGAACTGGGAAGTCAGGGTTCCATTCCCGGTCAAGGCACATGCCCGGTTGCGGGCTCCATCCCCAGTAGGGGGCACGCAGGAGGCAGCCCATCGATGTTTCTCTTTCCCATCACTGTTTCTCTCTCCTCTCTCCTCCCTTCCTCTCTCTCTGAAATCAGTAACAACTTATTTTAAAATCACAATTTCCCTCCTCTGTGATTTGTCACGGCTGAACCGTGTTCCCCTCCGGGGTCGCCTGCCTGAACCCCTGGCCCGTGTGCGCCCCGAGACACGCGCCTCTGTGCTCTCTCCAGGCGTCTACAAGAAGGAGGAGGCCCACTTACTGCTGAGGGCCTTTCAGACCAAAGGGCCTGCAGACGTGTTTGTCAGCAAGTTTGACAGCGACCCCTGGGGCCTGGACGGCTACGTAAGTGGTCCCTGTGGTGGGGGCTGGGGGGCCGGGGGCAGTGGGGGGAGGTGGGCTGTGGGGGGCGGGGCGCCGGTTCTGAGTGTCACTGACCACAGAGGTGCGGGGCAGGGGACGCATCTGAGAGGAGCCGTGCGGGAGGGTCTGTGCTGAAAACCCGGTCCATCCGCTTCAGTTTCCAACATTAATATAATTGGAGGCCTCTGACGGGAATCAGCGCGGTGGCCCTTGGGCCCTCCTAGCTTTATGCCGCAAGAAACCCGTCCCCAGACGAGAAACGGCCGGTCCCGGAGCACTGGGTTGTGGCTGCGGGGACGGGCAGCGCATGGCGGGGACCAGACCCTGTGCGGCGGCCACTGGCCACTCGGAACGTCCTAGCAATGCCGCTCCCAGGCGAGCAGGGCTGCTCCGCAGCTTCTCTGCAAGTTACCATCTGTGCTCTGATTCACTGCCTGACGGGCACGCAGCCTCGCCCGCTGCTCATCAGCCCTCGGTCGTGGCAGGAAGCCAGTGTCCGGCCCCGGGGCTCTGTGGGAACCTGGTGTCTGTCCCCTGCACAGGGGTGGCTGGCCAAGGAATAGGTTGTAACATTACCGCCAGTGGGAGGCCACAGGGAGCGGGCCGTGTCTGTTAGCTGAACTCACAGCCGAATGTGTGAGAGGGTGACTAGGAAAATGCCACTGTGAGGAGCGGCCAACATGAAGGCCTGTGACCCCTGAAGCCACTGTGAGGAGCGGCCAACATGAAGGCCTGTGACCCCTGAACGAGAACACAGCAGCCATATGGGGGGAGCAGGGGCCCTCAGTCCCCACTGTGCCTCTCCCTCCTGTCCCCCCTCCAGGTCTCCTCGGGGCTCGAGAGAGGAGGGTTCACCTTCCAAGGGGACGTCCGTGGGGAAGACTTCGGGAAGTTCAAGCTCGAGAGGCAAGGTGAGCTGCGGCTGCTTTCCAAGGAGACGCCGGTTGGCCTTCGCGGGCTGTGCTGAGAAATCAGGAGAAAGGCCGGGACCCCTGAAGGGCAAAACCAAAGGGATCCACGGGCGTGTGTGAGAGCCCAGTGAGCGCCAGCGAGACAGTGCCCAGCGGGGGTGCAGTGAGCGCGCAGGTGTGGCATTCAGGTCCTCGCCGCGTGGAGAGGTTCAAGACGGGGGGAGAGGAAGGTAACGCTCATTCAAAGAATCCATCAAACTCCGTCACCAAGAAAATTGTAAATCAGAGTAACTAGAAGCCACCAAAGAGCAACGGAAAGTATATACTACAGAGCAGAGAGGGGGAGGGGAGGGGGATAGTGAGCAAATGGCAAAGGCTTCAGACGTGTCGGGGGGTGAGAGAGGCTCTTGGTGTTTGCTGTGGGAGCTGTGATGGGTAGATTCGGACAATTTGGCAAAACTCTTTTATCCGGCAATTCTATCTTTATTTTATTGTATTTTTTTCTGTTTAGCCATTTTGTACAGAAGGAGGACACAAACAAATCCTCCCCATTCAGATCAGGGCAATGTTCACCTATCCCAGTGGTCGGCAAACTCATTAGTCAGCAGAGCCAAATATCAATAGCACAACGATTGAAATTTCTTTTGAGAGCCAAATTTTTTAAACTTAAACTATACAGGTAGGTACATTGTGATTCACTTCATTAGGGGACTCCTAAGCTGGCCTTTGCTAAAAATGTCCTCAATCTGATGGAGGTACGTTCGCTGAGGTCGACCCCTTCCCACTCTCCCATCCACACTCGTCTTGTATACTTGTTTCGTCTGTCTCCTTTCCGAAAACCGACTTCTGTGCATGGGCCACGAAGTTTCAATCGCACTGTANAGGTAGGTACATTGTGATTCACTTCATTAGGGGACTCCTAAGCTGGCCTTTGCTAAAAATGTCCTCAATCTGATGGAGGTACGTTCGCTGAGGTCGACCCCTTCCCACTCTCCCATCCACACTCGTCTTGTATACTTGTTTCGTCTGTCTCCTTTCCGAAAACCGACTTCTGTGCATGGGCCACGAAGTTTCAATCGCACTGTACGTGCGCGCCCGCACGTGGTATTTTGTGGAAGAGCCACACTCGAGGGGCCAAAGAGCCGCATGTGGCTCGCAAGCCGTGGTTTGCTGACCACTGACCTATCCCGTAAGAGCAATTCTATCTTCAGAATTTTAAAAATTCCTCACCCAAGAATATGTTTTTGTTGATTTTTAGAGAAAGGGGAAGGGGCGGGGGGAGAGAGAGAAACATCAGTTGGCCGCCTCCCTTCCTGCCCTGACCGAGAGCAAACCCGCAGGGGGCGGAACTCCAACCAGCCGAGCCGCCCGGCCAGGGCGTCCTCAGCATCTGTAACAGACACGGGTCAGAGCCGTCCTCTGCCTGCTCAGGAGAGCCTGAAGGGAGCTTCTAGTAGTTGAGATGAGAGGAACCTCCAACAGGGCACACATCTGTCACGAAGGAATCGCCTCAACACGCGATCGTGTGGTGTGTTAGACGAAGCAGAAAGCAGTGATTTCATTCCGGGGACTTCATTACGGCCACGAGGGCTGTACACTGACGTGGAAAGATGCCCCGGACATATGTGAGGGAACGCTCACTGGAGACGGACAGACAGACAGACGGGCCCTCCTCCGTTCTCGATCCCTTCTCTGCTGCTCGAGTTTTACCTTGGGAGTTACAGGGGGAAAACCCGCTGTTCTCGCATCCAGGGGAGCCCAGTGCTGCTCCTCCAGCTGCAGGCTCCCTGGGGAAGCGGTCCCCGGGGTGGGAAGATGAGGCGACGGTGCAAGCATCTGCCTGGTGCCCAAGCTCTGTCCACACGACAGCCCGCCGTCACTCCCGCTGCTGCTGACACAGAAGAGGGCACGCACTCTCCTAATGAATCGCAGCCGCTGCCGTGGATGTGCCTTGCAGGGCACACACCATAGATGTGCCATGTGAGCGTGGTCATGGGCTAGAGGAGAGCATGGCCATTAGGCTTGGGAGCACAGCGCCTCCCTGAGGCACGTGGCGGTAATACCTCGTGATGCTGGTCACAGATGAATTCCTTGTCACTCGTGAGATCTTTATCAAGCTGAGGGATTCCCAAGGGAAGGCACCAACCTGCGTATCATCACACTTTTTAAAAACCCCAATCAGAAAGGTTAATTAACCATAAAATACTGCAATTCCCCCGCCATTCCATTCTCGGTACGTGATGCTGTGCAAGCCGGGCCACTGTATGGTTAGGTGGTGGAGTAGAGCAGAAGCGTTAGCTACAGAGGCGTTAAAGCTGCGTGTGTTAGCAGTGTGGGTGCATTCTCTCTGGCTCTAGCCGGACGTGTCGTTAGCTGCCCTCCTCCCGCCCTGGGGCACCTGCCCCCTCACTTCCTCCCAGGCCGGCCCCCCAGACTCTGTAGGTGTCGGAGTTTAGTCATCAGATGACCCGACCTAGACTCTCCCTTCACTACAGCCACTTCCCTCTGGGTGTCCCCAGGGCCTTCTAACCTAACAAAACACCAGCTCGACTTAATACGTGACCTCCATTCTCGTGTGAAACGAGCTTATGGTCAGGAAAAGCGATGTGCTTCACGGAATGATCTGAACGGATAGGACGAATCCCTATCACTCAACGAACGAGGAACGTCTGTGTGTGAGGACTGACTGAAAAACATCCGTTCAGTTCAGAGTGAGGGCCAAGCCCTGTTTTAGGGACAAAACGAACGACCTCTTAATTGTGTCCAACCGGTAGATGGACCGGAAAGAGGGGATTGTCATAAAGGGACACTGAACCGAGGCAGCTTGAAGGGCACGTCTCATGTGAAGACGCAGTAGCACTAAATGTCGCATCTCCTGTTGGGCGAGGCGGGGCTTCTGAGGCCCCTCCCCGGCTCCCCTCCCCCCCTCCGTCCGCCCCCCTGGTGCGCAGACCCGCTGAGGAGGCAGAGCTGCATTGCACTGAGAGCTCCCGAGTTCTGCCGTGGATTTTGAATCTACACACACGCTCACACGCTGGGAGCGCACTGCCTTCTGCACAGAGCCCGGGTGGTCAGGTCTGAGCTGAGGACGGGAGAGGACAGCAAATGCGTCCGCGTCTGCAGAGGTGACACCATAGGGTGCCCTCTGCTAAGGCAGGTGGTGGAAGCCACGGGCACAGGTCAGAGTGTGAGACCCGTTTGTTGCCTTACTCAGCGGGAGCGGGAGGGTCATAGGGCGCCCTGCTGGCCTCAGGGGGGAGGGCAGGGTCCTGGTCAGAGAGATGTCCATGAACTATAGTCCTTCCGAATGAGGACCACTTGGTCCTTATGGGCTTAAACTCCCACTTCTTGAAGAATGTGCTTCCCTTTATAAAACGTACCCTGCGCATGTGAGTGTGAGCGTGAGGAAGAATCCCTAAAATGTAAACTGCACGTGTGAGTGTGAGCGTGAGGACATATCCCTAAAATGTATCCCACATGTGTGAGCATGAGCGTGAGGACGAATCCCTAAAATGTATCCCGTGTGTGTGAGTGTGAGCGTGAGGACGAATCCCTAAAATGTATCCCGCGTGTGTGAGTGTGAGGACGAATCCCTAAAGTGTATCCCGTGTGTGAGTGTGAGTGTGAGAACAAATCCCTAAAGTGTATCCCGTGTGTGAGTGTGAGTGTGAGAACGAATCCCTAAAGTGTATCCCGCGTGTGAGTGTGAGCGTGAGGACATATCCCTAAAATGTATCCCACATGTGTGAGCATGAGCGTGAGGACGAATCCCTAAAATGTATCCCGAGTGTGAGTGTGAGCGTGAGGATGAATCCCTTTCTCTTCCAGATGCCCTGAGCTCCGACCAGGACGCTGCTCACCGCCACCTGGGCACCAGCAGCGGCTCCGTCGCAGCCGCCATCCTGGTCCCGTTCTTCGCTCTCATCTTGTCAGGGTTTGCGTTTTACCTCTACAAACACAGGTACGCCTCTGTGTGCCCCCGTTTGGTGTGACGCGTGCCCGTCCTCACACTCACATGCACATGAATTTATGCAGTATTCTCCCTGACATCGAGAATATTCACTGGCAATGATTTTTGGGTTTTTTAATCCTCACCCAAGGATATGTTTATTGACTTGAGAGAGAGAGAGAGAGAGAGAGAGAGAGAGAAAGAGAAAGAGAGAGAGAGGGACATCGGCGTGAGAGAAATATCCATCGGTTGCCTCCCATAGGCACCTGCTCAGGAATGAAACACGCACCCAGGTGTGTGCCTGTCCAGGAGCCCACCCCCACCTCCTGGCGCCCGGGATGATGCTCCCGGCAGCGGAACCACCGGCCAGGCCATCGCGTGGAGGCGGTGTTGCTTGCTTTCTTTGCCACGCTTTCCCAGGGAGACGCCTCTGAGGATAAACTAGGAGAAAGATGGGATTAGGAGTAACACGCCATGTCTCCAGTCCATTGAGAGGATGGTATTTCTACCTTCACGCGCCACGGCCAGCTGGCGGGATCGTGGGGCGGCATCCCCGCTCCGGGGGAAGCCCGAACCAGGGTCTCCATGGCTGCTTTCAACGGTGATTTATAAACTGTTGGTTTATTTCTTTCTTTAACAAATACAAACTGAGTCATTACTCTGTACTAAGAAATATCGCACGTTCCAGATCTTGAAAAAAGTGTTCCAACTACATTTTAACAGGAAAATGTCAAAACTTGGAGAAAAAAGCTTAAAATGAAATTGCTCCTTTCCTTGGGGTTGACATGGATGTCAACAAAAAGCAAAAATAAATGTTGAAGGACATATAAATCCATGTACATTTTGTCTCCAGGCAGAACGTGTTACGTGGAGGAACTTGGCGTGGCCAGCGCACTGTAAAATACAATTTGGGATAGTAGCGCTCCTTACAGATAGCAACAAAAATCGAGATCCCATGAAATAAGATTAAGGCATGTTAAATGTGTCTCATATTTATTTATAGATTGTAGATACTTCTACCTCACCCTGGCTTTTAAAAAAAAAAAAAAACCCACACTGGTGTGAGGGGGTGGTTTTATTTATTTATTTTAGTGACGCAGGAAGCAGCTTTTAAAATGTGTCCTTATGCTCTTTTGAAAAATAAAATAGTCAGAATGAAACTTCAAAATTAAATTGTAGTGGCTGCTCGCAAGGCCGTCCCCACTCTGTCCTGGTTGGCAATGTCCTTGCTTTAAAGCTGTGCCCCGGGGAGAGGAGTTTCAGCGGTTGTCCCAGAACTAAAGAGGGTGCCTCTGTGCTCACTGATTATTTCCTGGAGAAGCAAGTCCCTGCACATAAGCCCGATGAGCCCACTCTCAGGTTTCTGCTAGGGACCAGCTGAAAACTTGGTGAAGGTAGAAACCTATCCCACCCCCTTCTCCAAACCTCCCCTCACCGCAGGGTTGTCTCTCCTTTTCATGTGCATTTTACAAGCACCTCCCCCCCCCAAGATTCTCCAAGAAACCCACCTCCTGCAGACAAGGTGCAGCCAGGAAGAGTCTGTCATTCCTGCACCGTCACCTGTGCCCTTTGCGGCCTCCAGGGGCCCCCGGGAGCCATTAGGTTCAGGAACGTTCTCTCTCCCACCTCACCACCTGTCAGCGGGCCCGCCAGGCGCCCCCTCTCCCTCCATGTGGGTGTGTCTGACCCTGGGAAGGAGGTCTCAGCACGTCTCATCCTGTGTTCTTTCTCTCCTCCTTTAAAAGGAGAAGCTCATGGAACTACACGTACTCACACGTGAATGAAACAGCCCTTCTGATTGTATCTTAACTGCACGGCTGGGCACTCGATCTTTTGTTCTTGAAACCCGGGCCCTGATCACCTCTCGCCTCTTTTCCTCTTAGAACGAGACCAAAAGCTCAGTACAACGGCTACGCCGGCCACGAGAACAGCAACGGGCAGGCTTCCTTCGAGAACCCCATGTACGACACAAACTTAAAGCCCACGGAGGCCAAGGCCGTGCGCTTCGACACGACACTGAACACGGTGTGCACCGTGGTATAGCCTCCGCACGGGACTGGACCATAGCCATACCTCGGACGGGCAAGCCTGACTGGTGCCATGGCCCTTCTCCCCTGGCTTGGCCGCAGCCACCTTCCACATCTTCCGATCCATGCAGCAGGTGTCCATGGAGCACACAGGGTGTCCACGGAGCGTGCAGGTGTCCACGGAGCGTGCAGGTGTCCACAGAGAGCATGGGGTACCCACGGAGCATGTGCGGTGTCCACAGAGTGTGGGGTGTCCACAGAGAGCGTGGGGTGTCCACGGAGCATGTGCTGTGTCCACGGAGTGTGCAGGTGTCCACAGAGCACGTGGGGTGTCCACAGAGCGCGCGGGTGTCCACGGAACGTGCGGGTGCCCACGGAGCGTGCGGGTGTCCACAGAGCGTGTGGGTGCCCACGGAGTGTGCAGGTGTCCACGGAGTGTGTGGGGTGTCCACAAAGCGCGTGGTGTGTCCATGGAGTGTGCAGGTGTCCACGGAGCGTGGAGAGTCTTCTGAGCACTGGCCACCCTGTCCCTTCATCCTGCCAGCGGAGTCTCTATGTTCAACTTTGCCTGCTTGGGGTCAAGACCGCCCGGCCACACCGCCCCACGGTACTCAATGCCTCCGACCGCCTGTGTCTGTGAGACGGGAGCCTTCCCATGCACCTGGGCCCGGTTACAGCCTCGGGGGCACCACGACACATTGTGCGCGTGTGGTTCTCCAGCCCCGTGAACCCAAGAACTCTGCAAAACACACACACTCTCTGGATGAAAACACTTCCTGGCCTGCACACACCTGCACACACTCCGCCATCCTTCTGGCCTCGCCTCGCTGCTGCCAGGACTCCAGCAGCCCTCCGTGCCCCAGGGCAGCCACAACTCGCCCGTCAGCCGTCCTGTTGCAGAATTTTTGATGCACAATTTTTGCACTAGTGTGTGATGAATGACTGAGTAAGATTCTGATAAAAAAAATATACTATTTACAGGGTTTGTACACCCCCCATTGTACATAAGCACCCTCTCATCTCGAAGCTGAACATCCTCCCTTAGGTGAGTAGAGGTGTGAGAGCAGGGAGAAGCCCAGCCGTGCCCAGGCGGGAGGGGTGCGGGCGTGGAGAGAGGCACCGTGTTGCTGCTGCTTTAGCTGCAGCCCGCATGGGAATCTGAGCAAACAGAGGCCTTTTGTTCCCTACAGCTCCTCCCCTGCCCTTGCTGGCCCAGGTGTGTCCAGAGCAGGTGACAGCATGCTGTCCGCCTGTGCACATGTGAGCAGTCATGTATTTCAGTGGCTGGCGGACGTGTGGCTGGGGCTCTGGGACAGTCTCCTCCCCCCCCCACTTAGCACAGTGTGTTCTCTTTGGCTGTGCCCCCCGCCATGTTGCAGCGAGGACAGGTCGTCCCAGGAGCCTGGCCCCGATCCTGTGCCCGCAAAGGGCCCAGCGCTCCCGGGGGGGCAGGAGGACGCTCACACCCGCCCCCACGGCGCCCTGTCCCCTGAGTTAGCTTGTCTGCCGCTTCGCGCTTCCCCAGGCAGGAGGGAGGTCAGGGCTGGCCAGGTTTAAGCTCATTCTTGGTAACTGACAAGCAAAGGCACAAATGAAGGAGGTGTGACCCCCAGGGCGGGTACAACCAGAACTAGGGCCTGGCAGGTGCGGCCACGCGTGTGGACGCCCCCAACTCCGAGCGAAAGCCATGTTCATCTCCACGTAGCGCCATGGGAAACGTGTTCTGAAACAGCGATTCTTCTTTCATCATTTTGCTTTGACGGCCCTTTCCACGGGTAGCCAGTTTCCCTTTCTCACCATCGCATCGGTGCCGGCAGGAGTGTGGGTGCAGTGACCCTGGTTCAGGTGGCGGCGCTCACACCTCCTTCAATCTGACCCATTGGCTTGTAGACTGCATGTTGAAATGCAGGGCTTTGTGAAACATGAAAACTAACACAAAACCCTGTCAGAGTCACAGGATGACACTCACCGTTTTCAAGCTGTGCCTCCCCAGCTGAGCACCTGCCCATCTGTCCTGCTGGGTGCAGGCCCTGCAGCAGGCGGGCGGCGCCGGCCCTCCAGCTCCATGGCCCCTGCAGCTCCAGCTGTTGTGCTGACTTCTCCACGTTTCTCTGCCACCCAACCGCAGGACAGAGCTCTGACCCACATCCCGGAGTTCACACCACTTCCCACCTGACAGCAGGGCAGAGCTCTGCCCCGCATCCCAGAGCTCAGACCCCTTCCCCTCCTCAGACCCAGAGGTCAGCCAGGCCAGGCCCTGGCATGCAGGGTGTGCGGGCACAGGGTCACTCCACAGCTTAGGTGTACATATCACATGCACACACACCGTGTACATATCCGAGTGAGTCATTCAAGCAGGTGCAGGTGCCCCACCTCAGAGCCTGAGCGCGCGTCTCCGTCCCCATGTCCCTGCCCACAGGACACAGGCCCAAGACCCCCACGTCAGGTGAGGCGTCATCCCCAGGCGCACAGAACTGCCCTGGGAGGTGGATCTAGAGCCTGCTCCATAGACACAGTCACTCCCTGAGCTAGTCTCTCCTCGGAACTTGTTAGAAGGCTGTCCCGGCCCGCGGGGACCTGGCGCGGGGCGCCCATGCTACCACAGCTTATGTGCTTAAAGCTCTTTAAAGCTGCTGCTTGGCCCACACATCTTGCCTTCCTTCAAGCTAGCTGCAATAATCTTTTTCTCCTGTAAAATATTTTGTAAGCAACGACGACACAGCAATGATAACGAAGGGGAAGGAGGAGGCTGGCTTTCGGAGCAGGCCCGTGTCACCGCCCGTCCGACATCTCACCACATGCTGCTGACATGAGTTAGGTGCAAAAGACCTTTTTGTACAGAGATATATTTTTTATGAAGAATTTGTAAAATTATTAAATATGCTGTAATTTTTTGATTAATGTAGGTAAATTGTTAAAAAAAATAAATGTTTTTACAACACAAAACTGTAATTTTCCCAATAATGTACATTGTACTATCTCTAGCGGATTTTTCAGTTCCAACCCATGAATTAATATTACTGTGGCCTGTTAAAATGAACAGTATCTTTTTTTTGTCAAAAAAAATTATAAAGAGTGTAATATAGCCTGTGCAATGCCACCTATCTTTAAAGCAAATCAGAGTTCTAATTAAATATTTAATTTTACATTTCTGTTTCTCGTGTGACTTCATTTGAGCTTCCCCCTACGTGGCGGGTGCGGGCAGAGGGACCAGGACTCTCCCCGCTGCGTGGCGGGTGTGGGCGGGGGAGCTGGACTCTACCCCTGCGTGGTGGGTGCAGGCGGGGGAGCAGCTGGGGGAGGCTCGGGGAGTCCAGGCACATGAGCACCAGCGTCGTGATTACTAACCAGCGGCCGGGGAGGAGCGGGGTCCACTGAGCAGGGCCCTCAAAGGTGACAGATTCCTGGGTGGGTTTTGCCTTCAAATGAAGGTGAGTTTCAGGTCCCTCCCAGTCGCGCCGACCCAGCCTTCATTTTGGTGATAAATACTGTGAACCTGTGTCTGTAACTTCCTCTGCACTGGGAAACGACATAAGAAAAGTGCATGTGGCGGGCATTTGGCATATCAGCCTGGAAGAGGCTCAGGAAGAGGGGCCCCGGTCAGGCACCTACCGCTCGGAGCGACCGCCGCCCTCGGGTCCTGGGCTCACGGGACCCGGAGCGGAGCCACTGCAAGTGCACAGAGTGACACACCTGCGCTAATTCCCCGGGGAGCCCAGCGTCACAACAGGAAACCAGCCCACGGAATAAAAGCCCCCCTGCGGCTCTCCATGGATCAGCTGCCCGGCTTCAGGACCTACTGTGTGCCGGACGCTTGGCGGAGGAGGTGCCTGCATTCACAGAATCCCAGTGCACAGTGGGCCTCACCATCCTCATGGTGTAGATGACGAAGCAGAAACTCAGGGAAGTTACTTAAGTGACCCAAGAAGGCACATGGGCCACCCTGATGTCAGAAATCGGCTCTCTCACGCATCAACATTTTTTCTTACAAAAGCAAAACCAACAATGTCACCACTCAGTTCATCAGCGTTCCCTTCCCTGCACTCGCAGTGTTTCTATCTCCCAACTCTAAATACTTTCTGTGTCTCATGTGAGCGATGACCTCAGGGAAGCATTCCAGGGGCAGTGACTACGCTGGAGCTCAGCAGGGTCCCCGAGGCTCTGTCTCACACACGCATGGCCCTCCAGCTGTTTGCCTGGGAAACTAACCAGCTTATTACTCATTACTTACTGAGAACGTATCCCTTGGGGGAGTGGGGGAGGTTCACACAGAGCAGAGGGGGATGGGCAAGTTCTCACACTCCCTGCTGTGGACTCCCTGTAAGACAGTGTGCTCCCTATGTCCTGGGAGACCTCACACAGCAAGAAGTCCTTCACCCTGACCCTGACCCGAACACTTAACCCTAACCCTAACCCTGAACCTAACCCTAACACTAACCCTGACCCTAACCCATAACCCTAACCCTAACCCTAAACCTAAATCTAACCTCACCACAGCAAGAAGTCCTTCACCCTAATCCTAACTCTAACCCTAACCTAACCCTAACCCTAACCCTAACCCTAAACCTAACCTCACCCTCAGCAAGAAGTCCTTCAACCTAAACCTGATCCTAACCCTAAACCTAACCTCACCCTCAGCAAGAAGTCCTTCAACCTAAGCCTAACCCTAAACCTGACCCTAACTCTTAACCCTAATCCTAACCCTAACCCTAACCTCAACCACAGCAAGAAGTCCTTCAACCTAACCATGACCCTAACCCTTAACTCTAACCCTATCCTTAACCTTAACCCTACCCCTGGCCCTAACCAACCCTAACCCTAACCCTAACCACAACCATAGTAAGAAGTCCTTAACCCTAACCCTAGCCCTAACCTAACCCAAAACATAGCAAGAAGTCCAACGCTAACCTTAACCCTAACCCTAAACTTATATCCCAACCCTAACCCTACCAACACAACCTAAACCTTAACCCTAACCATAAATCCTAACCCTAACCCTAAATGCTAAACCTTAACCCTAAGGCTAACCCTAACCCTAACCTTAACCCTAAAGCCTAAACCTAATCCTAAATTTGACACTAACCCTAACCTTGACCCTAACCCTAACCCAGTGGTTCTCAACCTTGGCTGCACATTAGAATCACCTGGGAATCTTTTTAAAATCCTGATTTCTGGGCCTCATCCTCTGGAAATTCTGTTTCTTTGTTACTCATGTTGTGGCCCCTCCCCATCACAAAGACACAGAATTTCCGGAGGATGAGGCCCAGAAATCAGGATTTTAAAAAGATTCCCAGGTGATTCTAATGTGCAGCCAAGGTTGAGAACCACTGC
>JAWPEG010064503.1:1641866-1661385 GCA_035771395.1 Myotis vivesi
CGGGCCTCCCGCTGCAGTGTCCACGGCCGGGACAGTGGACTTCAGTTCTAAGGAAACAAGAAGTCGGTGTGTCCCGCGCATCACACAACATTTAGAAAACAGGTTTGTTTTCTTCTCCTGCTGACTGTTAAAGTCAGGGGTACATGGTATTTGTCTTTCACTGGCTGGCTTATTTCACTTAGCAGAATGCTCTCCAGTTCCACATGACCTCACTCATTTGTGGAATATAAAGAACATTATAAACTGATAAACAAAAATAGATACAGAGGCAAAGAAGTATCGAGCAGACTGTCAAACTACAGCAGGAAGGCCGGGGGCGGGGGGGGGGGGGATTGAGTGGGAAGGGGGTAAGAGATCAACCAAAGGACTTGTATGCATGCATATAAGCACAACCAATGGACGCAAGACACTGGGGGGTGGGGAGAGGGCATGTGCCTGGGGTAGGGGAGGCCGGGGGGAGGTCAATGGGGGAATAAAAGGAGACACATGTACTACTACTTGTAATACTTTAAACAATAAAATAAAATTCAAAAAAAATAATAAAGTCAGGAGTGTACACACGAGCTGTGAGTAGCTGACTGCCATTGAAAGTCGTTTTTTCTTGGGGGAACGTGAGTGTCCTTCTACTAAAACAAGTCGAGGCCCGATTGCCGGGCCCGTGGGACAGAAATGGGTCTTTCAGCGCTGCAGGGCCTCTTTCATCTCTCCTGGGAACTGGATTAACTCAAAGTCTTCCCTTTCTCTTTTTTAACTTTCTCCCCCTATTTATATTTCTAAGACCCTGAGCAAAGTCTTTCATCTGAAAATCCATAGGCCAACCTCCTTAAAATGCATAGCGGAAGATGTGAATATCCATTTGGGCAGATATTTCTAAAATTTCCTGTTCAATGTTATTTGAATTCTTCTCAAATAAGTTCAAAGAAGTTTTAGAACACACAGTGTGCTTAGAGTCTGACGAACTAGTTTTGAAATCTCATATTCATTAAATGGGCCACATACATGACATGAAACAGAATGGAAAATTTGACCGGGAACAGTATGAAATGATCTAAACCTTGCAACGCTAGCCAAGGAATCTTGTTTGATATGAAATATTTTGGAGCCGACTATATTTGTCAAGACTGAAATTGCCCGTCCACACCATCTAATTCAATTCAATGAATATAGTTGTCCCTCAGTGTCCAAAGGGGACTAGTTCCAGGACCCCCAGAGATAACAAAATCTGGTGCTCAAGTCCCTTATGTATATAAAGAGTGTGGTGTTTGCATATGGGATCTCACATGCTCCTGTTTACTTTAAATCAGCGGTTCTCAACCTGTGGATCTTGACCTCTTTGGGGGTCGAACGACCCTTTCACAGGGGTCGCCTAAGACCATCCTGCATGTCAGATATTTACATTACAATTCATAACAGTAGCAACATTACAGTTATGAAGTAGAAACAAAAATAATTTTATGGTTGGGGGTCACAACATGAGGAACTGTATTTAAAGGGCCAGAAGGCTGAGAACCACTGCTTTAAATTATTGCTATGTTACTTATAATACCCAATGCAATGTAAATGCTCTGTAATAGTTGTCATACTGTATCGCTTAGGGACCAACATTCTGAAATAATTTTTTTAATATTTTTGACCCACAGTTAGTTGAATCTATGGATTTGGAACAACAAATATGAAGGCCTGACTATATAAATTTATTCTACTCTATTCCATTCTATTGCATGCAATTCCACTCATCCATTCTATTCCACCGATTTCATCCATCCCACTCCATCTATTCCATCCATCCCCTCCACTCCATCCCCTCCACTCCATCCCTTCCATTCCATCCATTTCATTCCACTCCATCCATTCCATTCATCCCACTCCATCTATTCCATCCATCCCACTCCATCCCCTCCACTCCATCTCTTCCATTCCATCCATTTCACTCCACTCCATCCATTCCATTCTACCCCACCCTACCCAACTTACAGGTGCTCAATGTGTTCAAGGGGAAGGTGCTGGGAACTGTGGAAAGCAAGGTGATTATAACGCCAGCTGTCAGAAGTCCACATGTTCATGTTTCTGCATGGTTAGGGCATTCTGAGCAAATTCTACCGGGGCCTGGTTAAGGTCCTGCTTATAGAAGATATTGTAGACAGCACGAATTAGCCTCCCTCAACGTATATGCTTACATTTCCAGGAGAATGAGCTTTGGAGCCACAGGACATTTCAAATAGCTGCAAACTCAGAGATGGGGGTCTTGTCCCCCCTGCTAGACATCCCTTTATATTAAAGGGACTCCTTCCCCTCCCCTCCACTCCTCTCCCCTCTGGAGCGGGGCCCTGCACCGCTGCACCTCTCCCACCTGAGCTCCAGCTTCACACCTTTGGGATCCCTCGCCTGTGGTGTGGAGGGACCCTGATCCGTGCAGGGAACATCTGGCTCTCACCACATCAGTCCAGATCGCGAACATTAGGGCAAGAAAACCTACGTAGCTATTGCTCTGAGTCGGAAATAACAGTCTGTCTTGGGCCAGAAACCACTTTCAGGATAATTCAAATGCACTGACTGAGTGACCGATGGATGGGTGACAGGTTGATAGACAGATGAAATAAATACTACAAAAGGAAAACTGTACAGTCCCAAGAAAAACTAATAATAGGAACAACGGGGCCAGGTCTCTGCAGAGTCTAAATTGCAGCCCCACCGTCCATGGAAGATCCAATTTGAAAGACAGAACCCACGTGTGGGAGGCACTGAAGTCAGATTTGAGAAACGTGTAGTTTTGAGTAAATTGGGAGACATTACCAATTACAGAAAGAATGACATGATCAGAGATTTCATTTTTTGTTCAAAGAATGTACCTCACAGGGCTGAGCCAGCCTGACATTCTGTATGCTTATGGGTATTATTTAACTGAAAACAAAAAAAATTTATTTCAATTTACCCCAAATCCTCTGATCTTTTCTGTCAGTCCAATCATCTAAGGCAGCGATTCTCAACCTGTGGGTCACGACCCCTTTGGGGGTCGAAGGACCCTTTCACAGGGGTCACCTAAGACCATCGGAAAAAAACATATATAATTGCATATTGTTTTTGTGATGAATCACGATGCTTTAATTATGTTCAATGTGTAACAATGAAATTGGGGGTCACCACACCATGAGGAACGGTATTAAAGGGTCGCGACGTTAGGAAGGTTGAGAAGCACTGCTCTAATGCTTTTCCAAGAACCCTGTTTTGAGGGAAGGTGCTGGGAAATACTGTCAGATTATTGACTGGGATCTCCAAATGTTTTCGATTCCGCTGACTTGCAAATTAGCAATCTCCGAAATGCCTACTAGTCAATAGTCCGTGTCCTGGAATAGTCTCTATCATCTTAAAGCTGCCATGACGAGGAGCCACAGATCAGGTGGCTGACAGACATGTGTGTCCTCACGGCTCTGGAGGCTGGGCGTCCAACCAGGTGTCAGCAGGTGTGGACGGCCGGGCCTCACTGCGGAGCCCGCGGACATCGCCGGGCCCCTGGGGTTTCCTCCGGCACGTCCCCGAGTTTCCTCCTCCTCCGGTAAGGTCCTCAGGGGGATGGGGTTAGGGCCCAGTGCCATGTAAGCTCCTCATTTTCACTTCCTCCTTCCTCACAGGCCTGTCTCTACAGGCAGTCACACTGGGGGGTAGGGCTTCAACACATAATTCTAGGAAAACACAGCTTGTGTTTCTTGCGTGTTTGTGATTCTTAAGCCTCGTTTCCTGAAACCTCCAAGCCTGTTTGTCCACAAATACAATGTCGGCTTCTGCTGGGCGCCTGTGCCACTGGCCTAATTCAGACCCTTTTACTCCTAAACCCATGTGCAGTGTCAGGCACGGGGTGGAGGCAGAGAGAGGAGAATGCGAGTTAGAAGGTGGTCAGAGTCCCTCTTTATTCTCTTTCAAATCCTCATGCCGCCCCTTTTCCGCACGGTTTGGTGGAACGTGAGCTGAGGGTCAGACTCTCCATGACGTGAGGAGTGTCTTCAAGGGATACCTAAAAGGAAAGAACTCCCCAGCGTTGTGTTTATCTTATAAGAATGAGAGACATGAAGGCTTGGGGACATGTGGCTCAGATTGCCATCACATAATTTATGGGAGTAATTTTCTCGTTTTCGGAACTCGTAAGTGGGTTGCCTTTATTTTGCCGCCTCTCTGTTCGTAACGATGTTATGGCTACTTTACATTCCCTTTTTGCCCCCAAGTGAAGACGTCCTTTCTGTAGGCAAAGATGCACGTTGTGTGAACCACCAGGAACCTGCCTGTGGCTGGCGTCCACCTGGTGATATCGGGAGCAGGTGGAGAAGGAGTGCCATTAGCCCAACGCCAAGAGGAGAAGAATGGGTGTTTGCCTAAGGCATCCCATCAACTGGTGACCTGTGCAGATCCTGAAACTCCTTAAAGCAGCAGAAAGGATTTGCAAATGAGCATGATAATTCAATTACTTTGCTAGACAAAAGCCTTAGGAATTAAAAAATGCAAATGATCCACTTGGAAATAACAACAAATCAATTTTGTTTCCCTGTGTTTGCAAGTGACTGCTTGTCTCATGACCCTTGACTGACCCTTGAGCCTGGACCCTCTGAGGCGGAATCTGAGGCGGGCGGGGCAGGTGGCTGGCCCCTGGGATAATCCACTTAAAGGATGTGTCTCCCCAGGCGATGGGAGCTCCCGACCAAGAACAAATACTATCTGTTTCGAAGTGCCAGCTGGCCAGTGTGGCTCAGTGGCTGAGTGTTGGCCTATGAACCAGGAGGTCAGGGTTCCATTTCTGGTCAGGGCACAGGCCCAGGCTGCAGGCTCCATCCCCAGTGGGGGACGTGCAGGAGGCAGCCAATCCATGATTCTCTCTCATCATGGATGTTTCTCTCTCTCTCTCTCTCTCTCTCTCTCTCTCCCCTCCTCTCTGAAATCACTAAGAATATTTTTTAAAAGAGCGTAGTGAAACTTTCTAACATTCATAAATCTTACTTGTGTGGTCTCTAGGTTTGGGGAAAGGGCGCCTCCAGAGAAGAAAGCACTGATCTCTCTGGATCTGCGATGGAAGGAGCAGTGGTGGGAGGACGGGCTGTGGGTGCGGCTGGGCGACGGGGCGGGTGGCCCAGGGCAGGGAGGTGCCTGAGGAGCACAAGTCCGGTCGTCTCAGGTTTTCCTTCTTAAGCCACCGCTGCAGAGAGCTTCACACACAGGAAACACACCGGCTAAAGGAGCGAACGGGAAGCCCCCCGGCCTCCGTGTCGGCCACAGGGCTGTAGCCAGAGTCCCACGCAGCCTCGCAGAGTGAGAGCTACTGAGCCTGACAACATGCCAACAGTCATGGTCTACAGGCAACGGACACCCACCACGCGGCCTGTGAATGTCAGGAGACAGTCCCTCACCTGCCACTGAGACACGTGTGGATACAAGTAAGGGGATGCCCACGGCTCTTCTGGGGACACGGCCATCGCGGGCTGGGAGACCCCGCAGACGGGGGGCACTCAGGGGGCGGGGGTGGGGGTGGGGAGAGCCTATGGGCTATTCTGAGACACAGGTGAATATTGACAGCACAATAAGAAACAGAAAAGTCCACAGTGATAGCAGACACTTTAACACCAGCCCACAGAAGTATAGAGAGCACATGTGTGTAAACAGCTGTGGGTCTGAACAGCTCTGCGCACAACCTTGTTGCTATAGCATGATGCACATACACACATACGTGTGTCATGGCCATCCCCAATGATGACAGAATTCCAATTCGTTTCGAATGCTCTGAGAGGATGCACTGATATTTTCCCTGTGTTGGCTCATAAAACAACCCCCAAGTGTCCTGGAACTGCAATCGTTCAGTCCAGGGTCTCTGAGGAATGGGATCCAATGAGAAACCAGCACAGAAGGAGAAGCAGAAATGCACCACCGCTTGGAAAGGACACCACGTGGTTTAAAATCACCCTCATGAAAACGCCACAGCAAAATGTAGAGAAAAACAACATTGTAAATAAATCAGAATGAGATTTCAAAACATCAGCGTGTGGATGACAGTAAACTCATGCTCAGGGGGAACTTTTAACATGAACAGGGGAGAAAGCAGCCCCGACGCACACGTCTCCCCTTCCACCTGAGACTCTAGAAAAACAGCAGCAAACAAACCACAGCTGCACAATGAGGATGGGGGTGAGGGGAGGAACCAGTGGACGGGAGGAGCCAAGGGCTGACGCCACCCCAAGAACATGCGCAGGGCCTGCCTGAGCGCGTTCACTCACCTGCCACTTTCCTCCTTAAATAACGGCAGCAGGTGTGGGAGGCATGGGCTCCCAGAGGAGAGGCATGGCGCCTGGACCCAATGGCACCTGGGGCCGGAGTGGTGCCTAGGACCGAGTGGTGCCTGGGAATTGAGTGGCACCCGCTGGCAGAAGCGTGTGTTCTGGGTGCCGACGGCGGGTCAGACATTGTATGAAGACTCACTCACTTCCACAGACAAGCCCGGCGAGGTAGGCCCTGTGGCCTCCCGTGCAGGGGACAGCAGAGACCTGCAGACACTCCAAGGTCCTTGTCCATGGTCACATGACTAAGAAGCAGAGCCCACCTGTCAACCTTGACAGTGCCTTCCCCTCAGCCATTGCCGCTTCGTGCTCCTGTTGACACCTTCCTGCACTACTGGGGCCAGCTCCACTTCTCCTCTTCCTGACTTGGTACGTTCATCTAGTACAGAAGGACTCCCACAGCCTGGAGAGTGTCTTCCTGTGTCATTGGCCCCTTGGCCTGTGCCTGAAAGAAGGAAATAGTATCTCTCTGCCTTTGATTAAATTATCAAAGCAGCAAGCACATGACAGTATCTATTTGTCTGCCTGTCTGTCTATGTATGCATGTATCTATCCTCTATTCTCTGTCATCTATTATCTATCGATCATCTATTATCTACCATCTATTGTCTCTGTCCATCTATATTTGTTGAGTGAAGAAGGATATGTGCCTATTAGACATGTATCTCAATGAAAGTTAAAAGAGCCAATGGACACAAGACACTGGGGGGTAGGGGAGGCCGGGGGAAGGTCAAGGGGGAGGGGGGGAAAGGAGACATATGTGCTACTCTTTGTAATATTTTAAGCAATAAAACAAAATTTTAAAAAAAGAGCTTTAGAAAAGAAATAAAATCATTTTTTATAAAAAGTGAAAGTTTTTTCTCAGTAATTAAAATAGTATGACATCAACATATTTAACATTGAATTTTTTAATGTAACCATCAATGTTCTAAGTGATTTATGTTTGTCTTCTGAACTAATGGGAAAAAATTAGTAAACAGTTTATATATCAAACTAGAGGCCTGGTGCACGGATTCATGCACTGGTGGGATCCCTTAGCTGGCCTGTGCCCTCTCGCAATCTGGGACCCCTTGGGGGATGTCCCAGGGGGACATCCAGTTTCAGCTGGATCCCCACAGGCCAGGCCCAGGGACCCCATCAGTGCACAAATCTGTGAACTGGGCCTCTAGCCTGCATATAAGATCTTTGGTTAATCTCTTCCCACTCTCCCCCTGCCCTCTTCCCCCTGAGATTCATCTGTTCCATGTTTCCATGCCTGGTGGTCATAGCTACTGATCCAATGGTCGAACAGTCAGACAGTTGGACGGTCGCTTAGGCTTTTATATATATAGATGATGTTCACTAACAAAAGACATATTTTACCCAGTCTTAATGATCAACTAGATTTGTTTACAATAAATCAATAACCTTCATACCCTTTCCCACGAAGAGCTCAAAATGTCATTTGAAAGATGAATTGCCCCAGATTTGACTTTTACTGTGAACATCTGAGATTCCCTCATAAGCACCTCAGAGGCCTGAACGTCTGAGATTCCCTGGTAAGCAGCTTGGAGGGTCCGCTCCGCCTGTGTGGTGCCAAGAGGGAATGTCCATTATAACTGTCTTCGTCTTCCAAAGGGTCCAACCCAAGGTTAATAGAATCGCACTGAAGAATGAGAGAGACTGTCCACTGCATTTTATTAAAAAACATGACCCCTTACAATTCAATTATACCCATGCTCAGCAAAGAAGTTCAACTCAATTACACGGGCTCATCAGTGTAGTGCGGAATAAGGCATCCAGCCTTCTAGGCCCATGAAGGCATCATTCTGACTCGTCAGCTCAGCCTTACGATGACATGGGCAAACACAGTGCTCCTCTCTCGTGCGATTCTAACCTTTTAGGGTATCGGTCAGTCAGAGGTTGTGCAAGCTGTGTTACCTCCTGGTAAGTGTTAATAATCCATGGATCAAGAATGTAGAAATATTCATTTTTACTTTCAGGTCCACTGAAGAGGGGTGGTCGGGGCCATAGTTAGTGGCATGCATCATCCTATCTTCTACGCTTCTTTTTCCCAATGTTTCTCCATGTCTCCAAGGCAATGTTATTCGTTCACCATAGCAACCTCCTCCTTCATGCAATGGTGACACACTCTCCGCCAGTCCTGGGCCTGATTTACCTGCGTCCACGTCGGCCACGGAAGTTCCACGGCACCTGTAGCTCCGTGTTCATCCTCTCTATCAGCCGCACGTCTTAATCCAATTGAAAGGACTTTCCCCACCTCTCACCCAGCTGAACCCTAATCCTCACTGAGGATTCATTTAAGAGGAAACCTTTTGTTCCCCCAAGAAACTTCAGAGCTCATGTCTGCGCTCTCCCCTGGCTGGTGTGTGCCTCCCTCCGCTTAGTCAGGAAGCTTTGCTCTGTGGAATCCACGCATCTCTGCCCTGGGAGTTCTCCGTGCCCCTCGCTGACTCCATCACTGAAGGGCCAGGTTACTGAGTAGCTGGCCTGGCCACGTGCTCATCTCAGCTCTCACCAGCTGTCAGCAGATGGCCAGCACACAGTGAGGCTACAGAACCACCCGTGGATAAAGAAACAGTGTCTCTGCCACGGTTCCCAGCAGACTCTGCCTTGACCATGATGTGTGGGTCCCATCAGGCTCCTGGCCTGAATGCCACGCCCTCTTTCCAGGAGTTAGGACCTCCTGTCCCTGGGTTGGTTTCATTTGCTTGCTGGTAAAAGATCAGCTCCTTCAAGAATGATGTAGTCATTGTGTATCTAATATCTTCCATTTCAAAAGGTCTATAGAAGGAATAGTTTTTGACAAGGAATTATTATAATAAGGGAAAGTTATTTTCCCTTAAGATTTTTAGAAATTACAGTTTGTTCCAATTATGCTGTTATTGATTTCTACACACCGTAATGAAAAACCATGCAAACGCATCACATATGAAACAATAAGGCTTCACGTCTATCTTGGGAAATTTCTTTTTTTATAAGTTTATCATAAAAACAGCACTGCTTTGTTAGCTATAGCACTCGAAGCTCTCTTTGGAAAAGGAAAGTTTCTCTTTAAAAAACAAAACAAAAGAATTATTATTTAAAGGGAGCAATTTTCTCATCCTGGCCAGGAGCTCAGCTGGTTGGTGCATTGTCCCAGTACACAAAGGCTGCAGGTTCAATCCCCGGTCAGGGCACATACAAGAAGCACCCAATGAATGCATCAATAAGTGGAACAAATTGATCTCTCTCTCTCTCTCTCTCTCTCTCTCTCTCTCTCTCTCTCCCTTCCACTCTCTCTCTCTAAAATTAAAAAAAAATTAATAAAAAGGCCCATTCCTGTACCACTCAGAATCTGTCACCTGGGTTTCAGGACACTCGTGGTTACGACACAGGAGACCCAACGGCCAGCCCCCCTCACTGACCAGAGGTCAGTGTCCCTTTCTGTCCTCCTCCTCCTGCTCCTACCGTGTGGCTGGATCTGGGTGAGGGGGACTGGCCCTCCTCCTGCTCTCAGCACCCGGCCTGGGCAGGTGACCTCCAGGGAGCCTGCCCTCACCCCACACCAGCTGGCGACCCCACACCTGACCTGGTGGCCATAGGCAGGTTGGCAGGAAGGAAGCCAGCATCACCTGGGGATGCAGAGCTGAGCTGCATTTTCGATGAAACGGTACTTTCTTATCAACTTGATTGCACATCTCAGTGGATGTGGAGATGGCGCAGGACCCAGAGCAGAGCCATAGGAGAAGAGCCTGGAATCTGTAGGCATCTCTCACTGCAAGTCAGGACTGGCCAGTAACCAGCCTTTTATTTATTTACTAGGGACCTGGTGCACAAAGATTCGTGCACTGGGGGTGGATTCCTCAGCCTGACCTGCACCCTCTCCAATCTGGGAGCCCTCAGGGGAGCCCTCTCCAATCCGGGAGTTTCTGTCTGTCTTTGCAATCATATGAGCGAATTGTATGAGACCCCAATTCAGTTTGGTTTGTTGCTTACAGAATAATAGAGGCTTTTTTTTCTTTGCTTCATTGGTGGAGATTTCCTGGAAGTTTTAGGATATCTTCCCTTTAATTTTTCCTAGACATTCTTATTTTACTCATGTCTCTCACCTTTGCTTTCCCTCCATCCCCCACCACAACAGTAACTTGCTCCAGGCTCACTTCGCTCTAGTATCTAGGAGATCCATCTGCCACCAGAACTACGATTCCCAGCATTCCTGGTGCTCCCTGTGTTCTGGGCTTCCACTTTAGATCCTGGGGCTGCCACCACAACTACTATTCCCAGAATCCCTGGTGCTCCCCGCGCTCTTGGTTTTCCCTTCCTGCTCTGTCTCCGTCCCATGGCCTCCCACTCTGCCAAGTCCTCCAAGCTGCCAGCTCTCCTTCTCTGCTCTCCATCTGGCGGCTTGGGGAGCCAAGTTCCCCAAGCTGCTCCACTCTCCACCAGCTCTCCTGCTCTGCTCTCTGCCTGGCACCTGTGTATGCAAATTAACCCGCCATATTTGTCAGGTTAATTTGCATACTCACTCCTGATTGGCTGGTGAGCATAGTGGAGAGATGGTCAATTTACATGTTTCTCTTTTATTATATAGAACTTATTTTTTCATTGATGTCAGAGAGGAAGGGAGAGGGAGAGAGAGAGAAACATCAATGATGAGAGAGAATCATGGATTGGCTGACTCCTGCATGCCCCCTATTGGAGATGGAGCCCACAACCTTGGCATGAACCCTGACCGGGAATCAAACCTGGTTCATAGGTTGATGCTCATCCACTGAGCCATTTAGCTTTTATTAACTCGTGATGGAAGCTGGGAAATCTGTAACATCTCTTCCAACTCTAAAACTCCGAGAATCTATGGGTTATTAAAATGGGAAAATCCTTCCTCAAAATGGACATGAAACACAAAGATCCTTAATTATTTTTGCTAATCATTACACTGTGATACATTAATTAATCTTAATATTACATTTCAAGAGCCCAGTGGATGATATCACAGTATTTTCAGCAATACTTTGAAAGCTCATCCATTTGCAGAATTTCACAGCCTTAACTTTTAATCCATCACCAAGGGCTGACTTCTCCCCAGATATTTTTATATAATCCCCATTAACATGCTGTTGTGAGTGAATACTTAATTAAAACGTATAATCATGTTCTAATTCCTTGTTTGTTTTCCTAAATTTCTTGTTATTTATTAATCCATAACAGAGCATACTATTTGCATTTTAATTAACTTTTCAGGCTTGATAATCATTTGTTATTGCCGTTGTTATCTGCTCACACACAGGAGCTGATTCGCCACCATTCATCTCACGCCCACACCCACTCGGGACAGTGTCCCCGCGGCTTCTCCCATGCTCCCCGCTAAGCGCTTCCTAAAGCATCACCCCACGCCTCGGCAATGCCCACCAGAGGAGGCTGTGAAATCTACTGATTTGCTTAAATGTCTGTAATCCGGGCGAATGGGACCACAGGAGAAAGCAGAGGGGTGCGGACCAAAACCCTGCCTGCCGGACGTGAATGCTCCATCACTCTCCACGAGGACTCCTTTCGTTTGGGGATGAGCCACCGAGGCTGCTCTGATCCGAGTGATGGCTGAGCTCTCCTGTCTCTTCTATTGATTGGAAATTATTTGCATTTTTACTGGGAGAGAGAAACTTTATAAGTTTACCTCTGTCCGTACAAAGTCATCAAATAGTTCACTTGGGTCTCTCTCTCTCTCTCTCTCTCTCTCTTTCTCTCCCCCCAGCCTTCTCCCTGCTGGCTGAGCTGTCAGAGGAGCATGGGCAGGAGTCCCTCCATCTTGCAGGCTCTGAACACTCCCCGCCTCTTCCTATCGCCCTCCCTGTCCTAAGGACGCCCTGGAGCCCGCCCCACGCCATCTAGCCCCTGCTCCCTGTCAGGCCGGAGGGGGAACGGAACCCGCCTCTCACCGCTGCTTCCAGACCTTCCCCTTCACCTCCACCTTCTCTCAACCACCCTCCAGTCATCATTTTTGAAATATGCAAATTACTATGAAATGGAAAATGGATTTCCATGCCTTGCTCACGTTGATAAAACCCCACCGTTTCCTGCTGAATGGCCGCTGGGAGTTTGTTTGCGGAGCTTCGGTGAGGAGCAGCTGTGCCCGGTGCGTGAAGGGGCGCTCGCTCACCTATGGGAGCGGCAGGGCTGGGTGAGTGTGGAGGAGGCGGAGGGTGGACACGAGGAGGCCTCCGTCCAGCTCCGCGCTGGATGCGGTGGAGAATGTGGCTTCTCTCCCGAGTCTTCCTTCAGGGGGGCTGCTGGCCTGGGCCTGTCCCCTGCGGCTACATCCACGGGGTTCCCTGGGGCTGGGGCTCCTGCCCTGCCTCCTTGCGGCCTGCATCATGTCCCTGGAGACACGGGATGGAAAGGAGGCACCAGCCCACCCTGGTCTTTCTGGGACCTTCCTGACAGAACAATCGATGGTCTCCCACTTCTGTGGGGCTGATAATGGGCTGAAAGCTCCATGGACCTGTGCTCCCTCCTCCTCCGCAGACGTGGGGTCTCCACTGCGCAGAGGGCAGGTCTGGGGCCAGCATTGGGGCTGACACCTGGGCTGTGGCGCTGCGGGGACCTAGGTCTGCCCCGCACCTGAGGCATCCAATACCCTTATCAGCATCTCCTGCTCCTTCACCAGCTAGTGACGTTGGGGAGGCCCAGATCTCAGGAACTCAAGACACAAAGCAGCCCGGCCGGTGTGGCTCAGTGACTGAGCATCAACCTGTGAACCAAGAGGTCATGGTTTGATTCCCGGTCAGGGCACAGGCCCAGGTTGCAGGCTCAGTCCCCAGTGGGGGGCATGCAGGAGGCAGTGGATCCATGATTCTCTCTCATCATTGATGTTTCTATCTCTCCCTCCCCCTTCCTCTCTGAAATGAATAAATATACATATATTGTCTAAAGTTTTACATGTGTCTCCTTTTTCCCCAATTGATCCCCCCCAGCCATTCCCACCCCGGGCCAGCCCCCACCGCCCCAGTGCCTGTGTCCATTGGTGATGCTGATACGCATGCAAACAAGTTCTTTGGTTGCTCTCTAACCCCCCCTCTCCTACCAATTGTCTCTAGATCGATCTATTCTTGTTCATCAAATTATGTTGATTATTACATATATTTTTCTAAAAAAGAAACAAAGCAAACAATCAAATAGCAGATGGTCAGTATATGTTTCCTCTGGACTCGTCCACCTCCACAGCCAGCCACGCCCTGCACCGCCCAGCGAGGTCACCGGGCAGTTGCCTTCCTCTGTGCGGTGTTGGATCACCGGTTTGTCTCGTGAATCCAGGTGTCCTCTCTGAATCCTCACAACAACATGAGGACGGACATGTACCCCCATGTGACACACAAGCAAACGCGAGAGCGTGAAGGAGACACATTGGCAAAGTCCCGCCTCTGGCACCTGGCAGGTCGGAAACAAAACTCAGGGGGCCTGTTCCAGGCCTGGGCTCCCACGCGCTGCGTCTGAGGAACGGGTGCGGCTCCGGCAGGTCCTCAGCAGGAGTCCCAGCCCCGCAGCCTCCGGACACGCCTGCCCGGCATCGCTCCTCCCAGGGGCACCCTGGGGCCAGCGGAGTCCTCCCACCAGGAAATGGAGGGCGGGTCATGGAGGGGCCTGCAGTCTCCATGGCAACCAGGCTCTGCACGGGAGGAGCCCAGGGTCGAGGTCCAGCACCCGCCCTGCGGTCCGGGCCCCTGACCAGCCGCTGCAGCGCTGAGGGGCCTTCCGTCTGGAGCGAACAGACCACCGATTCCTCCCACCACAGGCACCGCCACCCTGTGGGGTGTGACCGTCTCTCGGGCAAAGCAGAGTCAGGGACCGATCATTTTTTTAACAAAAACTCTAAAGACGGAGCGGTAGTCCGTTCACTGGTCCAGTTTGTGGATGAGAGCCGCTGCCAGCTCCTGGCTCTGGCCTTTCAGGACCATCCCTCTCCTGAACCCGCACCCGGGAGAGAGCGGCTCCCCAAGCGCCACACCGCAGGCCCGGCGGCTCCTAACCCGCTGCCAGTGTGTCTTTCGGAAAGACCCTCTCTCCTGAGGGGCCGTTCTTTCCAGAGAAAAGACTGAAAAGGTTACCGTCACTGCAAGGGACCGGGGCCGGGAGCCAGGTCCCCTCAGCTCGTCTCTCTTTGAATGATCCACTATTGCTCCCCGTTCCTTCTATTGAACGTTTAAAAGCGGAATTCGCCTGGAATCTTGGCCACAGAACACAACCCTCTCCAGGCTGCTGCCCACATCGGGTTTGAAGTTTCTCCAAACGGGTCATTGAACCGACGGGGGAAGGTGCCCACCTGTGTCCTGTCCACGTGGTCTTCCCAGAATGGCCACTTCCCCCTGTGAGGACAGAGGAGGATCTGCACCGACTTCTTCCTCCCAAGCCGCCCCCTTCACCACGACCCCTGACAGCTCCCTCCAACCAACGACGACAAAACACCCCCCACTTTCTGCCACCCCCATGCTGACCCACGTGCCCCCAAGCGCACATGCTTATGAAAGACCAGCCCAGAGCTCCTGAAATTACTCACTGAACCTGGACTCTCCCCTCAACCATCCCATCACCACCATCACCCAAACCAGATCTTCTGCCAAAGGACCCCCCGGTCACCAGGCCTCATGCTGCCCCGCAGTCTCCTCCCGATTGGGCCTCCGCTCTGCCCGGTCCCTCCATCCAGATCCTCTCTGCTCTCCGTGTCTGCCACTCCCTCCTCTCAGCTTCCTGCCCGGGCACCTCTTCGGTTTCCGCGTTGCTGTCCCTCCAGAGCACGTGTAGCAGCCATTACCCCATTTCTTCCCGACTCTCTCCTCCACCTCCCCCTTTCCACGCCCCTCACCGCTCCTGACCTCCTCAGGTTCTCTGTGTCCTTCTCATCTGGAAGGGCCATAGCAAGTGCAGGACGCCCGAGGCACAGGACGTCAGGTGAGTGCCAAATGCACGCCCTGCAGAAGGATGTCATATGTTCCAACGCGCAGAAGCTACAAACAGAAATAGTCACTCTTTACCTGGAGCGTCTATCTGGTCGGGTACCTGACGGTGCTTATTTGCTACATCTTTTCCTCGCAGCCCTATACCGGGGGGATTCATCTCCTCTGTGGCTCCCAGGAGCACCCGGCTTGGGCTCTCACTCCCACCCCGAGACCTCGAATGTGCGGGTCCACCTGGTTTGGGGGAGGACCAAGTGCAGTCCACCCTCTTTCCGGAACCGACCCTCTTTCTGGAACCGACCCTCTTTCTGCCCCATTTTTGTTAACAGGCGACTCACACAACTTCCTGGACAGAAAACAGCCCCTCATCCCCCAGCCTTCCCGGCCTCCCCGGCCCACATCCTGCGTGTCTTCCCTAGAGCGGCCTCCAAACATCTTCACCCGCGTCCGTCCCCATGGCCGCTGCCGTAGTGAAGGCCCTGACCTTGCTCCCTGGGATGGCCTCGCCCCTTGCAGGTCTCCTGACCCTTCGTCCCTCACACCGACGTGTAATATGGAATCGAAGCTGCTCGGTGACTTGCTTACCCCTCCTCTGGTGTCGTCATTCCCAGCAGACACTGAAACAATACTTTTCTGGCCACTCAAACTGGAGCCACAGCCAGCTCCCTCAGTTGCCCCAGACAGAGTCCTTTCCCACCTTTTCCCAGAGCTGTTTTCTGGGCTCGGATCGTCCAACCCAACTTCCTCCAGCAACCACAGACTTGGCCTTCGATCCTGCCGGTCCCAGGGACCAGCCTATCAGAGCATCCCCTATAGTTGGAGACGTTTCTGACTGTAAGGCCTGCTCCAGCGAGGACTGGCTGTCCTCCCCTCCTGCACATGACCCAGGCTCTCACAGGAGACTTGGGTTGACGAGATACAAAATGGGTGTAAAGTTTGTGTGTCTGAGACATTATGTATTTGGGGGGTTATTATTTTTAGAGCCATTGTCCTAAACCAAATGTTCATTAGTTTCCAGTAACTCTCCCTCCACTTCTAGCCCTTTATGTTGAAGGAAGCACACTACCTGAGAACAAATTGTACTATAAGGCGATCGTAATGAAACAGCACGGCACTGCCATAAACACAGACAGGGAGACCCATGGGACAGAACAGAGGGCCCAGAAATAAACCGACCCTTCATGTTCAGTTAATATTTGACAATGGAGGCAGGAACATACAATGGGGCAAAAACAGTATATTCAATAAATGGCGCTGGGAAAACTGGACAGATTTGTGCAAAAAACAAAACAAAACAAACAAAAAACCTGGACCATCTTCTTACACCATACACAAGGATAAACTTAAAATGCCTTAAAGACTTAAATGTTAGACTCAAAACCATAAAAATCCTACAAGAAAAGATAGGCAATAAAATCTCTGACATTTCTAGTAGCAATACTTTATATACATATCTTCAGGCAAGGGAAACAAAATAAAAAATAAACAAATGGAACTACCTCAAACTAAAAAGTTTTTGCACCGCAAAGGAAACCATCAACAAAACGAAGAGACAGCTCACTGAATGGGAGAACATATTCACCAATGATACATTAGATAAGGGGCTAATTTCCAAAATATATAAAGAATTTATAAAACTCAACACCAAAGAAACAAACCATCTAATTTAAAAATGGGCAAAGAGGACATGCAGAAAGCCCAGAGACATATGAAAACATGCTCAATGTCACTAATCATCCGAGAGATGCAGATGAAAACCACAATGAGTTCTCACCTCACACCTGCCAGAATGGCTGCCATCAACAAATCAACAAACGACAAGTGCTGGTGAGGATGCGGAGAAAAAGGAGCCTCGTGCACTGCTGGTGGGAATGCAGACTGGTGCAGCCACTGTGGAGAACAGTGTGGAGTTTCCTCAAAAAATTAAAAATGGAACTGCCTTATGACCCGGCCATTTCACTTCTGGGAACATATCCTAAGAAACCCACTAATTTGAAAAAAATATACGCACCCTTACGTTCACAGCAGTGTTCTTTACAATCGCCAGGATCGGGACCTTCGATGGGCAGTAAGCCTGCCCTTGGCTCCGAGGCTGGCAGACCTGCTCTTTGTTCGAACGGCTGCTCTTGGCTCTGGACATGGACTCGATGTCTCCTACAGCTCCTCACTAAACAGCACCCTGGAATGACAACCCAGAGTTAAGGGCAGTCGGGTCTCACTGTTGAGGGTGCAGAATGTGAGAAAACCCTGGAGAATGGTCCCTCAGCAAGTAGGACTCTTGAGATGGCCAAGGACAGAAATACAAGTCGACCAGGACCAAGCAAAACTGGGCTCACCGGTTCATACGACAGGGAACTAAGGAAGGTTCTGGATGCAGAGCTGGCTTGCTGATTAAGAAGATCAAATAATGATCTTAGTCTCTCTCTCTATCATCTATCATCTATCTATCATCTATTTATCTATCTATCTAGCTATCATCTCTCTATCATCTATCTATCTATCATCTATCTATCTATCTATCATCTCTCTATCATCTATCTATCTATCTATCTATCTATCTATCTATCTATCTATCTATCTATCTATCATCTATCTATCATCTCTCTATCATCTGTCTATAATCTATCTAATTTCTCCTTATTTGTATTGGTTTGCCTTACTTTCTTCCAATTCATACCAGTCTCCACATTTGACTGATACAGGTGGGTGCCATTCTTAGTGATCTCACAGGAAACGAGCCACTTCCCACGGTCCATATGTTTGTTTCGGAGTCTGGGGCCTGCGTGGGGTGTGTGCTCATGTGGGAGCTGCCACGTACCCATGGGACGGGCCAGGCCCAGGGAGTGCATGACCTTGTCTCCCAGGGAAGGTCTCATTCAGTAAGAAGAGAAACGTGGAAGAGCCCGTCTATGTGCCACAGTCCATTGACATTCCCTGCTAGGGGACAATCTTCTCCCCTGAAACGTGGTGGTTTGGTAAGAGCTAAAAGATACTTTTATCGTGAAAAATTCTGAAAAGGGGGAGGGAACCCAGCTCTTACAGGGATAATGGAAGATTACTTTGTTCAACTCGGTATCACTTAGGGATGAACAAGGAACATGCTGCGTGCAGGAAAAATGATAAACACGATCGCAAAGGACCTTCTCTTGCGCTTTCAGGAAAATGACAGGCAATTTCCCCCCATTATCCAAAGCCATACAATGCTTTAGAAGGTTGACATTTATGAATATGTTACATCAACATTTTCTCTCGGTGGTTTTAAAGTCTCCCTGTTCATTGTCCTCGCTTTTCATTTCTGTAAGTGCTCTTCATTTCTAGCTTTGTGGAATGCTTTAATATTTAACTGTTCTTGTGATTTACAGTTAAATGCGGTGTTGGGTTTGCCAGGGCCGCCTGTCAGCCTGAGCCTGGGCAGCTTTCTACCCGGGGACTTTGTGCTCTCAGCCCAGCAGCACTGACTGTCTGTCTTTTGTGTCTGTGATTTATGGATGTTCTTGTCTCCTGTCTCTTCTCTGTCTCTGTGTCCACCTCTCTCTCTAAAACACACATGCAAACATATAGACATTCACAGGTACTGCACTCATCTGCACACATTAAACTGACACCTCTGATTCCCACTTACTATTTCAATCCATGCATTTCTTCTTATTAATCTACTAGAGCAGTGATGGTGAACCTATGACATGCATGTGACCCCTCTGACACGCGAACTCATTTTTTTGGTTCATTTTTCTTTGTTAAATGGCACTTAAATATATAAAATAAATATCAAAAATATAAGTCTTTGTTTTACTCTGGTTGCAAATATCAAAAAATTTCTATATGTGACACAGCACCAGAGTTAAGTTAGGGTTTTTCAAAATGCTGACACTCCGAGCTCAAAAGGTTCGCCATCACTGTACTAGAGGCTTGGTGTACGAAATTCATGCACGGGGGGATTCCCTCTGGCCAGCCTACACCCTCTCCAATCCAGGACCCCTTGGGGGATGTCTGATTGGGTCTAACCCGGCAGTTGGACATCCCTCTCACAATCCTGGACCCCTGGCTCCTAATTGCTCACCTGCCTGCCTGCCTGGTTGCCCCTAACTGTGCCCCCTGCCAGCCTGGTCACCCCTAACTGCCCTCTGCTGCTGGCCTGGTCACCCCCAACTTCTCCCCTCTGCTGGCCTGGTCACCCCCACCTGCTCCCTGCTGGCCTGGTCACCCCCAACTGCCCCCTCCCGCCGGACTGATTGCCCCTCACAGCCCCCCTGCTGGCCTGATTGCCCCTCACAGCCCCCC
>JAWPEG010064503.1:1663970-1715442 GCA_035771395.1 Myotis vivesi
TCATCCACATCATCTCCTCACCATCATCTCATCCATATCATCTCATCCACATCATCTCATCCACATCATCTCATCCACATCATCTCATCCACATCATCTCCTCACCATCATCTCATCCACATCATCTCATCCACATCATCTCTTCACCATCATCTCATCCACATCATCTCCTCACCATCATCTCATCCATATCATCTCATCCACATCATCTCATCCACATCATCTCATCCACATCATCTCATCCACATCATCTCCTCACCATCATCTCATCCACATCATCTCATCCACATCATCTCTTCACCATCATCTCATCCACATCATCTCCTCACCATCATCTCATCCATATCATCTCATCCACATCATCTCATCCACATCATCTCATCCACATCATCTCCTCACCATCATCTTATCCACATCATCTCACCATCATCTCCTCACCATCATCTTGTCAACATCACCTCATCACCTGATGCCTGAGGACAATAGCTGATGGCTGTGGACCTGAGGCTTGCACGTAGCTGCATTACGTTCCCAGCCCCACCCCAGCCCCTTCCCCTTCACAGTCCTGTCCCCTGCACCTGCTGGAAGACAGGATTCGATGCCTGTAAGCGCCCGTCTTCTTGGTGGGCTGGCCTTCTCAGTAAATGACTTGTAGGATTCAACCCTGCCTTCGTGATTGGACACAGCGACCAGCAGCCTGAGCCCACCCAGGGGTTTCCCCGTCACAGTCATGAGACACAAACTAACTTTCCCTCCGATAGGAAGTGACAGGCAATGAGCTCGAGTCCTTCATGACAGACGCGTGGAGGGACACTGCCCTGTCCTGTCAGGTGTAGAGAACAACCTGGAGGGCTCCCTGCGCCCAGCAGGCCCAGGGCATCTCAGGGCCGAGTGTCAGGGAAGACTCGCCTCTTCCCCCATGAACGTCCTGTGGCCTGTGGCTCCCTCATTGCTCAGGGCCTTCAGCACTGACCGGTGTGGGGGTCACTCATGCACGATGCCCAGACCCTGTGGTACCATGGGCTTGCTCTTCAAAACCAGTAGGTCCACCGTAGCTGGTTTTGCTCAGTGGATAGAGCATCGGCCTATGGGCTGAAGGGAGCTGGGGTCAATTCCAGTCAAGGGCACATGCCCGGGTTGCAGGCTCGATCCCCAATGTGGGGCATGCAGGAGACAGCCGATCCATGATTCTTTCTCATCATTGATGTTTCCATTTCTCTCTCTCTCTCTCCCTTCCTCTCTGAGATCAATAAAAAAATAAATAAAATAAAACAAAACAAAACAAAAGTAAGTCCTACAAAGAAATGAGGCTTTCTGAAGGGTCTGCATCTCTCTACATAATGAAAACTAGAAATGCGGATTCATGTCTTCCGCTATTTTGAGAATACTGATTAGGAAGTTCTTTTTTCCATAAATCGGTTTTTTGGTTTTGGGTGGTTTTTTTTTAAATTATAAAACTACAACAGTGACATCCAGTGTTGAGTAAAATCAATGGCAGGTTGTCCCTGTGGATGGTAAGGGACCTCGTATTTTGAATGAAGATATTTGCACTTATTTTCCACAGGAACGTGTACATGGAGATATGCTGATTGCTCACAGTGGTTTTATGCATGTGGGAGGGCGGTGGGCATCCCTGTGGGTGGGCACCCAGATGGCGCGGCTCAGTGGGTGTTCAAACTAAAAGCCTTTCCTAAAACACGCAAAACTGGCACTACCCAGAGAAGACAGCTCTATGTGTGGAGAACTATCCCCGGATTTAATAAAAATAAGCACAGACACTCATAAACCCATTCAGTGAGGTGACAGAGCACAGGCCCGTGTATAGAGGTTCGTTATATTTCGATGGACTCACGAATATTTGGAAAATGTGACTTTAAACCTACCACTCTCTACAGCATAAAACGGAATGGTCTAGAAATTCCTCTAAGGGGAGCCCAGGAAATAGAGAGGCCGAGTCCCGGGAGAGGGGCCTTTCGAGGCTCCGACGGAGTGTTTGTTCTTGTGAATAGTAAGTGGCTTGGAGTCAGTAGATCGTTTAAAGGCGCTGGCTCTCCCCAGCCTGAGTGCTAGCCAACCTGCTGGGTCTGAGCGATGTGGCAACGCGGGGCCTGGAACAGCATTCATGGAAAAGGAGCAAATCGCGGACGTGCCCTCCGATGGTGACGCGGGGGGCCCTCCTGTGCGGGGACAGACAGGGCCCCGGAGGCCGGGCCCAGGGTCTGGACAGAGAACACACATGCGCGGTCAGTGGGTTTTTGACAACGTGCTGAGGTGCTTCCATGGAAACGGCGGGCTCTTTCCAACAAATGGCCTGGTCACAGGACACAGTGTGGTGAGAGCAACTGCCCGACCCAGCTGCCCTCCCACAGCCGCCACCCACGGGACAGGGGACCAGCGTGCTTCAGGGCCAGGTGCTCCCAGAACACACACCGCCACTGGGTGTAGGCCAACATTCCTGGGAGACACACACACATGCACACACACGCACTCACACACATGCACACACATACATACACACTCACACACACACACACTCACACACACACGCTCACACACATGCACACACACATACACACTCACACACACTCACACACGCGTGCGCACACACTCACACACGCGTGCGCACACACTCACACGCTCACACACACGCTCACACACACACCCACACACACTCAAACACACACACACGACTGTTAAAATGAGCACACTGATCTTCATCAGCATGTGCTGTGTCTGCTCTTTACGCCTGGTGGGAACTGGCCTGCGCAGAGCCAGGGGAAAGGCAGTCTGTGCGCGCGGTTCTACCAAGGCTGCGCCCAGAAGGTCTACAGCCCCTGCACAGCAATGAGAGAAACCCCGCGACAGAAAAGCCGCCAGACCAACCCCTGAGCCCCAGGCAGGAGGCGCACAGCAGCAGGAGGTCAGCGACCGGGTGCAAATCACAGCGTCTATGGGGCCTCCATGTCCTGGACCGGCTGGTCCCACGTGGGCACACCCGGCGCCCAGAGGAGAGGGACCAGGACCCCCCCTTGCTTTTGGGAGGCGGTCACCGGTGAGATGGCCAGTGCCCTCCTAAGGGAACCATCATCCTGAGACCTGGCCACCCCGCCAGGTGTGCACTCGAGAGACAGGAAACCGCTCGCCCAGAAAAGGGCGCACCCCATCGTCCACAGGTGCCCCCCATCCCCCACCCCGGGGAGAGCTGACCGCGTCCAGGCAGCTCACAGGCTCCGGGGGCACGTCACTCAGCGGGCACTTTCCTTACCCTACAAGGGCATTGACACCCACACACGCAGCCACACGGGGACCCTCCTGAACACTGTGCTGAAGAGCAGCACAATCGCTGACCACACAGCGTTTCCCCGCGGCTGCACCATGCAGACTGGCGGTGGGTGAGACCCGAGGGCGCGGTCACTGCCGGGAGGACTGCGTGGAAACGGCGTGAGAACCCTCTGGGCTTCGTAGCTACGCCCTGTGCCCTTTCTGTGCCGGCCTGTGTGCCCAAACCCACCACGTGGGCCACGTGACGCATGCTTTCTCGCATCCGAGTCAGACCAAAGGAACAACAAAAGAACAGAAAACAACAGAAAAGAAAGAACTGCAATGGCTCCCCACACAGGAGGTCACGCCCCGTGGCAGCAACGATAGGCAGCGTGTGGCTGGGGGCGGCCAGCGGGGCACCCACCCCGGGAGGGTCACCATGAGCCCCTTTGGCTCCAGGGGGACACGCAGGTCATGTCCTCCCGCCTCTGCGCCATGGTAAGTGGGGGTGGTGAGAGCCAACCTCAAAGGCGGTTTTCAAACCTGCAGATGCATTTGTTCCCAGGCAGGGGCGCTGTTGCCACTCTGGGACCTTGCACCATCGGGGACATGGTCACAGCTGGGGCCCAGGGGGCCCTGCTCAGGTAGAAGCGGTAGAGGTGGAGATCCGCCCAACAGCAAGGCTCAACTCCGCCCCCACGCCCAGAGGTGCCTGCTCCAAGCCCAAAGCACCTCGCTTCCCCCATGACTCCCTCCTGGATCCACTTTCTCCTAAGACATTTTTTTTCATTATTTTGTAGATTTAAGAGAGAGAAACATCGATTTGGGGTTCCACGTACTGATGCATCCATTGGTTGCCTCTTGCATGTGCCCTGGCCGGGGATCAAACCCGCAACCTTGGTGTATGGAGACGATGCTGTAACCCTCTGAGCGGCCCCCAGGGCCCCCAGGGCCCCCAGGGATGGCCTCTTTGTTTTTCAGGATGGGAAGTGTTACCTCATGGGGTGTGAGCTGTGTACCCCTGTGTGCCTGCAGGTGGGCTGGTGTGTGTTACCCCAATTTGCCAGCACGGGAGCTGGGGGCAGTCAGGAGTCAGGCCCACTGGGTTCCTTCCTATTTGCAACCCATCAGCCGACCTGTTTCCCAGGAAACCTTTTCGTCCCACTGGCGTCTGGTGGCAGCCTTTGGTAAACACCGAATTGCTGTGTCGAGGGGGTCTGTGTCAGAATGTGCCCTTTCTTTTAAAAAGTCGCGTGGCCACACTTCTAAGAGCACCCCTGCCCTCTGTGCCTGTCCCTTTGCCCGGGAGCCGGCTGCTTCCATGCCCTGAGGGGCGGCGAACACCGGGAGGGTCACCTGGCACCTCGCTTTCAATTGTTCAAAAGAGCCCTGCCGACCTCGCTTACTCCCCCTTTTGATTCCCCCCAGGTGAACTTTAAAACCTTGTCCCACGGCGGGATCGAGACTTCCAGGAGCCCACGTGTATCCTGGAGACCTGAGCTCCTGTATTTCCGTGGGCAAGGCCTAAACCTCAGACAGGAGTTCAATACTAAATGTAAACGCTAAAGTGACCCTCAGCGCTGGGAGCCCTTTCCCTCGGGAGCTGAGCTGTTTGGTTGGGAAACATTCTGCTCTGACAGTGAATACAGGCTGATGTAGCTTCTGCCCCAGCACTAGTAACTGTGGGTATTGGGCTCCAGGTAAATGCTGTCCTTCAATTAGATCGTGTCGTACATCGAACATATTTGGATTTACAGGTGGGACCCCATGGGGAGAGGCTGGTTTTATAGATGAAGCCACTCGGCCGGACGGCTGTGGTCTTGCTTTTGAAACATCTGCACAGAGCAGCCTTTTAGGACAGAACGTGCTCCTACCTCATCAGAGAAACACCCCTGGGGGAGAGTTTGCACGCGAGTCTGGAATAAACTGCCCCCACGGCTCATCATGCGACGCGCACGGGCCTTTAACTCTCCTGTCTCCCCTGGGAACGACCCCAGGACCCAGCCTGCCCCCCTCATCCCACCCCTGATTCAGGAAGCCGGTCTCCGCCCCCTGCGGTGCTGTTCCTCAGGCGGCCACCAGGTGCCGCTGTTTCTACGGAGAAGTTGCAGGGCTTTGGGGTTCCCTCCTGTCGGATCCTAACAGGGGCCTAGAGAGGGAGGGTCAGGACAGGGGACCCCTCTCCATCTCAGCGTGGCCAGGTGTGCGCCCCCCTGGGGACCCCCAGCCCCCAGGGCTGCTTTGATTCGCTCTTTAACGTTACAGACACACACAGGGGCCAGAACCTAACCCAGCCTGGTCCACCGTGGGCGAGCGGCCAGCAATCAGTCTAGCTCAGTGATGGCGAACCTTTTGAGCTCGGAGTGTCAGCATTTTGAAAAACCCTAACTTAACTCTGGTGCCGTGTCACATATAGAAATTTTTTGATATTTGCAACCATAGTAAAACAAAGACTTACATTTTTGATATTTATTTTATATATTTAAATGCCATTTAACAAAGAAAAATCAACCAAAAAAATGAGTTCGCATGTCACCTCTGACACGCGTGTCACAGGTTCGCCATCATTATCCACAGTCCCCGACTTTCCTGAGGGACAGTCACAGCACCGCGTGGGCAGCTTTGCTTTCAAACCTCAAAACACAAATGGCCACTTACCTCCTTCTCCACAGATGGTGGGTCAGCTGGCCTCAGGGGCCTCTAAGGGGCCTGCTCTCCGGGAGACAGAGACGGCCGCGACCCTGATGTGCCTTCCCTGCACCTGGAGTCAGGAGGTCAGGGCAGACAGGCAAGAGGAGTTCCCAGCTCCCTCCTGGGCTCAGCAGCCTTGCTGTCCTGGGAGGAGCTTTCAGGCTCCTGCAGAAAGGCACCGGAGTGAGAACCACTGGAGAACCTGCAGCTCCCTTTGGGGTGTTGACAAAGGAGGGAGGCCTGGGGGGCGCATCTGGGGAGGCGAGGATGGGGGGCGCGGGGACTGAGCCAGCAGCAACCAGAGGAGCTCAAGCAAAGCTGTGTCCTCAGAGCCTGGAGCTCGGGGCGTCCTCAGAATTGCCGGGCGGAACGTGTGCTCTGGCCGGTCCTCAGGTGGAGGTTGTTGGGTCTGATCACATAATGGAATCACTGCCCTCCCTGCGAACTGACCTTCGGGCCGCCTCCACGGGCAGCCCACTGGCTGAGACCACAGCCCACTCGCTGAGACCGTTCTCTCTCCCCTCCGACTTCCCCAGGACCTGCGCCTGCGGAGAATTCTCCGCCAGAAGAAGCCGCCTGGAGTCCTTAGAAACCTGATTCCCAGTCTTTGGGGGCGGCAGCCATTTTGGCTCAGCCCGCCTGGTATCCAGATGACATCAATTCATAATCAATGCATCATCCCTCAGCACTTTGGCCTCGTGCCTTCCTCCTTCTCGGCCCTAACAGAAGCAGGGATGAGCTGAGCAACCGTGCTGGTCCTGGTCAAATCCTGGTCTTTCCGTCCATTGTCAGGGCTGTGCTGGGGTCTCCTGGGCTGTTGCTACAGACAGAGGTTCCTGGGGCAGGTGCTTGGGGTAAGAGGCAAGTGCCTGGGGGCTGGAGGCAGGTGCCTGGGGGTGGGAGGCAGGTGACAGGGTGGGAGGCTGGAGGTGGCCCCGTGGGGAGAGGCTGGAGGTGGGGAGCGAACTCTAGACACAGATGGATGAGTTGGCCTCCAGCTTTCTGGTCCTCGCTGGGGAGATGCAGGCAACCCCACCCCGTGTCTGTGTCTCTTGGCTCACGTGCAAACAGAAAGGACAGCTGTAAGGGAGTGTGAAGATTTCCAACAGATGCCTGGCCGGTGTGGCTCAGTGGTTGAGCGTCGACTTGTGAACCAGGAGGTCAGGGTTCGATTCCCAGTCAGGACACACACTGGGTTGTGGGCTCCATCCCCAGTGGAGGGCATGCAGGAGGCAGCCGGTCCATGACTCTCTCTCATCAGGGATGTGTCCCCCTCTCCCCCTCCCTTCCTCTCTGACATCAATGAAAACACATTTAAGAAGAGTTGCTACCTGCCCGCTGTGGCATTTTGAACGACATGGGCATTCAGGAAAGGCCAGCCGCTGTGGTCACCGTGGGAGCAGAGGGACAGGCGACCGGGAGTGTGGGGACCGCCCTGGGTCAGGCGCAGCCCCTGAGGCCAGAGACAGAGCGCTCCACAGTCCTGGCCCCCAGGTCCCCGCTGCTCTGAGCCCGCGCTCCCTGAGCAGCTTCCTCAGCACCCGTGGCAGCTCCTCTCCTCGCTCACAGCTCCTCTCGCCTGTTCAGGAGCCTGAGGCTCGCAGCTCAGAGCGTTTGAAGGTCAAAGGCTCCCTCCCGCGCCTCCCGCTTCCTCAGGCACTGTGCACACCTGTGCGGACACCCCTGAATCCCGGGGTCCCCGCCCCTGTGCACACCTGTGCGGACACCCCTGAATCCCGGGGTCCCGCCCCTGTGCACACCTGTGCGGACACCCCTGAATCCCGGGGTTCCCGCCCCTATGCACACCTGTGCGGACACCCCTGAATCCCGGGGTCCCGCCCCTGTGCACACCTGTGCGGACACCCCTGAATCCCGGGGTCCCCGCCCCCTGAGCGCACACACTGAATCCAGGTGCGGACTTGCTGCTCCCTCTTAGGCTGCTCCCCGTCTGAGGAAGGATGCAGCAGGCGACCCCTCCCCTCCTCCCCCCACTCAGCCAGGCGGGAGGGGGCGCACCTGGCCACTGCTGTAGGGTCACGTGTCCCTGCTCTGGGTCCGCCTCCACAGCGCTTCTGTTTCTGTCCAAACCAACGCTGAGCTTCCTGCCAGAGAGAGAAAAAGACGGAACAAAACACCAAGTCGGCAGGTTCATGAGGGAAGGAAGTGCAGGGCCAGGGAGTGACTCGGGTTCCTGAAAGGACCTTCGCCTGCAGGGCCCGTCCCAGCCCGGATGTCCCAGGCCCCACAGGCCCCGGGGGCCGGCCTGTGCCAGCACCTCCAGGCCACAGGGAACGCCCCACAATGACTCCTAAGCCGCCTCCACCGTGTCATTTTCTGACCCAAATGTTCTCTCCTCACGTCTTCTGCTCTGAAGGTGCTGGTTGTTCCCTACACGGTGTCTGTGTGGGGAGCACTGAGAAGTCGGCTCTCTCCCCGTTGGCCATGTCTTTGTCCTGTTTGAAGGAGAGAATTGTCCTGGGTCCTCACTCCACCATCTCCCATGACGTCATTTCACAAGGAGCATCGTTAGGGCTGTGCTGACACGTTAAATCGTAAAACGGGCAGTTCAACTACAAATAAAACCTCATTCCCCATCGGAACCCCTGAGGGACGGAAACGTGAGATGGGTCCCCTGGGAATGGCCACCCTTAGCCGCTTCCTTCACGAGCCATTCCTCCCGGCACCGCCCGCATGCCTGTCCGCGTGCCGGCATCTAGCTACCCAGGCTCCATTTCTGGGACTTGGTTAAAGCCTCTCTTAGTCCGACTGGACATTTCGATGTTTCAAGCTTGCGATGGACTCAGGATTTCGCTGAAGCCCAGGGAGCCGTGATGCATGCAGATGGCCCGCGCCCGGCGAGTGCTGGCTTTCTAAAACAAGGCCAATTCCAAGGACACCCGGTCTCTTTGCCCCGGACCCTCACCCCTCCCAAGGGCTCTCTCCTCGGCTTTCACACCCACCGGCACTGAGTGTATTCACTTTATGGAAAGGCAGGACTTGACTGCTTTCCATTTCACAGTCGCATTACCAAGTGGAGCTACTTCACGACAGTGTAACTCAGGGACAACAGGCCTCTCTCTAAGACACTGGACCCTGAGCCTGCCTCCCCGGTTCTGCTGGCTCCCCCGTCACATCAGCGCCTGCCGACCGTCCTCTGCACATACATGCCGAGCGAACGCCGTGGACAGAGTCCGGACCCGCACTGTGTCCCTCTGTTCCCTGGCACCGCTTTCGGCCGGGCCGCCATTGTGCCGTTATCAGTAAGCCGCAGGCCCGCGCTCCCCTGGGAAGTGACGGTCCCCGGCTGAGAAATGTCCTGGCTCCTCTGACCACGTCCAGGCTGCCTGGGAGGTGGGGACTTTAGAACAAAGTCCACAGTATCTCAGCTATTTCCGTCCTGGCCGGATGCAAGGGAATTTTAAGCACAGCTTCACCCTGCGAGCTGCCGCCACCCCTGGAACACTGACCGTGTAACAGCGCCTTCGCTGGACTCTGCAGGGTGCTTCCTAGTTCTCTGTCACCAGGTCGAAAACATGGAGCAACTGGGCGCTCGGGCCGTAGAATGTTTCCATGGGTTTTAAAAAAGACAAAGAGCCTGGCTGGTGTGGCTCAGTGGTTGAGCATCAACCTATGTACCAGGTCATCATTCGATTCCCGGTCAGGGCACAGGCCCAGGTTGCGGGCTCCATCCCCAGTAGGGGGCATGCAGGAGGCAGCCGGTCAATGATTCTCTCTCATCATTGATGTTTCTCTCTCTCTCCCTTCCTCTCTGAAATCCTATATAATAAAAGGGTAATATGCAAATTGATCCTAAAGAGAGAACGACCCATCACTATGATGCGCACTGACCACCAGGGGGCAGACACTCAGCCAGGAGCTGCCCCCTGGTGGTCAGTGCACTCCCACAGGGGGAGCTCCACTAAGCCACAAGCCAGGCTGGCAGCTGCCAGTACAGCGGCCAAGGGAGGCTGCCTCCTAAGCAGTGCTAAGGATGTCCAACTGTGGCTTAGGCCTGCTCCCTGCAGGCAAGTGGACATCCCCCAAGGGCTCCCGGGCTCAGAGGGATGTCTGATTGCCAGCTTAGGCCTAATCCCCTGAGAAGTGGGTCTAAGCTGGCAAGTGGACATCCCCTGAGGTGTCCCAGACTGTGAGAGGGCACAGGCTGGGCTGAGGGACCCCTCCCCTGTCCCTGAGTGCACAAATTTTCATGCACCGGGCCTCTAGGATATATATAAATATATATAAATATATATACACACAAGTACATTTCATAGCTAAGCCTTTCTTACAGGACTCTCCACACTTGCCGCCTGTACCAAGGCCAGTGCCAGTCACCACGGAGCTGGGAGTGGGTGCAGAGTGCTTTAGGCTTCCTGTTGAAGGACCATTTATTGTTCCTGATTCTCTTCTTAATTCCCTCCTTTTCTCTCTCCCTGTATGGACCCTTTCAGTCACGTTTTGAACAAACTCCATTCCATCCCATCTTTGAAAGGAAAGAACTGGGGGAGGAGGGAGAAAGGAAAGAAAACCATTTTCTGAGCTATGTTCAGCGCCTCCTCCTGCCCCGAAAGCTGACTTCACCCACGGAGAGATGCACTATGCCAGGGAGCAGCAGAGCCCCTGTCCAGGGCAGCCTGTGCAGTAGCCATGGTGCAGCCACCCTGGAACACAGCTTGGCCATTTTGAAAAACAATTTGTGCAGTTGTCATGGGCCCTGGTGTATCTACCTATGTTTTTTCTCCAAAAAAAATAATAATAAAGACATAGCCTTGGCCAGTGTGGCTCAGTGGTTGAGCATGTGCCATGTACCGAGAGGTCACTGGTCCAATTCCTGTTCAGGGCACCTGCCTGAGTAGCAGGCCAGATCCCCAGTAGGGGGCAGGCAGGAGGCAGCCGATAGATGTTTCTCTTTCTCATCTGTTCCCCCCTCTTTTCCACTCTCTGTAACATCAATGAAAACCTATTTTTATAAAAGAAGAAGACAGATCCTCACAAACCCACACAAGCATCTGTGAGGCTTTGTTTACAACAGCCCAACTGAAACCAACACCACTGCCTGTCAAGGACAAAGGGTCAGACAGACTTAGTGTCTATTTCATGGACCACGACTCAGCAATATAAGGGGGGGATCACAACACACACACCAGCACCCCGAGTGCTACTGGCCTCTATGTCCATCCACATCCGCCAATGGCAGCTTTTAGAAACGGAGGCTCTGGATACTCATCCATGGCTTCTGGGTCCAGAGGGAGGGGGATGGAAGGGGGGACTACACACCTACACAGGTGTTCCCTGTGTCCGTGTTACCAGCCTCCTGTGAGCTTGTCCTACAGCAGCGGTTCTCAACCTGTGGGTCGCGACCCCTTTGGCGGTCGAACGACCCTTTCACAGGGGTCGCCTAAGACCACCCTGCATATCAGATATTTACATGACGATTCATCACAGTAGCAACATTACAGTTATGAAGTAGCCACGGAAATAATGTTATGGTTGGTTCACAACACGAGGAACTGTCTTTAAAGGGCCAGAAGGTTGAGAACCACTGGCCTACAGGTTTGCAAGACGTTACCACCAGGAGAAATGGGTGGTAACGGGCCATCTCCATGGGTTATGTCCTTCAGCTGAATGTGATTATACAAGTACCTCCAAGGAAAAGCTGAATCAGAACAGGAGGGACCCCACTCTGTCCTCCTGCAGCAACTGAAAGACCCCTGAAACACCCCGTGTCTTTACTCGCCGGCCGTGTGGGATAGTCACCGGCCGTGTATCCTGCCAACCGTCGTCCCGCCATGGCATACCCCTGCTCCACCGGATTTGCTGCTCTAGCGTTTGCCTGTTAACTGAAAATGCCCTAATTACAATTTAACACATTTATTCATCTGACTTTTCTTTCATACAGTAGACTTATACAATCTATTTTTTAAGTTAAGATTTTCTTTTCAAATCAAAACTTTTCCCCAAATGAGATGTGTAACATGATGTGAGGAGCATTGATCAGTTGCCTCCAATACAAGCCCAGACCAGGAATTCGACCTGAAACGCAGTGAAGTGCCGTGACCGGGAATCAGACCGCAAACCTGTGGTGGAGGGGACGAGGCTCCACCCACTGAGCCACCCGCACGGCTCTCAAAATTACACTTCAGAACCGTGGGTGCCGTGTGCGGCTCGGGCTCTCCTCAGGCCTGGACGTGACTCCATCGGAAACACCAACCATCTCAGATCTGAAGATGTTTCCAGGAGCTAATTGTCCTGCAGGGAGACGGGGCTTCATGGCAACACAGCCCTCTCCCCGAGATGCACGCTCGGGCCTTCCCCCACACCTGGCACGGCTTCTGGAACGGGTATCAGCCTCCCTGTCCTCATGTCCGCAGCACTGGGGCCACTAGCATTCCCATCAGCGTGCACAGGGAGTGAGAAAGCCTGGCAACGCTTCCCACTCACAGAGACTCTACCCTGGGTGTTACTGATGGAACATAACTAGCAAACCAAGGTCCCTTTTCTTAGCTAGAAACCTACTCCACGCACGGAAAGAAGTTCTCCTGACCACAAAGGCCACTGCCCTTTCACGTCTTCTACGGAAAAACATCAGTGCGTCTCCAGCCTCCAGCCCACGCCCAGGGCTGGGAGTCCTGGTGACCCCGCTGCCCCTGTGTGACCCGCCTTTTCCCAGTGGGCACCTGGAGGTGCTCTCCTTCCCGACACACAGCAGCCCCTGCCCCCCTGCGCTGCTCACCTGTGGGCTCCGTGGCTGAGCGCCCCTGCCTGGTGCCTGCCTCCTCTCCCCTGTGGACCATGAACCCCTCTCAGGCCGAGGGCAGCTGGTTGCCTCGTGATCCCGCCTGGTCCCTCACTGTCGGATTCCACCCATGAGCGTTCAACACCCTTGCTCTCCACAGCCCGGGCTGCTGGCTGCAGGGCACCGCTGCCTCACCACCCCACCCCACCCAGCTGTCTGCCACAGGCATCCTCTCCACGTCCCCTGTGCAGCCCACTCCCAGCCCTACTGCCAGCACCTCACCTTCCTCTCGCTCGGTGTGCAGGCCCGTTCGTGTCCAGCCGTTCCTGCGGGCGGTGATGTCCTCCTGTCCGTCCATCACCCAGGCCTTTGACTTCTGGGATATTTCCAGGCCCCAAGTCCTCAGCGTAAAACACAAACACACTTACAGCTGGACACACATATCTCCTTATTCTATGAGCTTTTTCATACCCTTAAACATTCTTTTACTTATTACCTTTTCCTTTTTTGTCAAAAGCTAAGACACAGACCGGCCGGCGTGGCTCGGTGGTTGAGTGTCCACCTGTGAACCAGGAGGTCAGGGTTCGATTCCCGGTCAGGACACAGGCCAGGGCTGTGGGCTCCATCCCCAGTGTGGGGCGTGCAGGAGGCAGCCAATCCATGATGCTCTCTCATTGATGTTTCCACCTGCCCTTTGCTCTCTGAAATAAATTATATATATATTTAAAGGCTAAGATACAAGCACCACCTGAGGCCCTTGAGGGGCAGGGTCACAGTCCTCGCCTCTGAGGCTATGATGTCAGGAGGCAGCAGGCGTTTCCATTCCGTTATACTCACTGGACCATCGTCATCCGTGCGGTTCCGCAGCGACTGGAGCACCGTGCTGTGCAGGAAGGTGCACTATTAGTCAGTATGTTTCCCAAGGAAAGAAGCTGAGGGACGACCCGCCAGCCCCGATCACAGAGCTGGACCGTGACACCATAGTGGACTCAGGAGCCCCTGACCCCAAACACTATCCTCTAGGCAGCGGCCGCCACCTTTTGGACCTCACTGACCACCAGGGGTCCGAGGGCCACCGGTTGGCGGCCGCTGCTCTAGTGCCTCTGAATTCTGTATGTTCTTCCATGTACCGGCTCTTCCTAAAATCCACATGCTACACCATTCATGATGTCCGGTTGTGGGCATTACATGTCAGATTTATGGAATTCTGCTACTTTAGAATAATACTAAAGAAAAGGAGTGGGAATAGACATCAACAAAGTAAAAATATTTGCAAAAAGTGAATATCTAAAAGATTATAAAGCAAGGCCCTGTGAAAAGCAATATGCTAGAGAAATAGATCATTTCACTCAGAGCTTTTCCAAATGTATTAACAATTCATTTATTTCCAAGAAATTTATTTTTGTCCCCAAATAGAATTTATAAAAGTAAAAAAGTACTTTACTATCTATAGCTATTGGTTAAAATAAATATATTAGAATGATATACTTACAATTAGAATAAACTACTTTTTGTTTTAACCATATCTACACAAAGGGGTCTGTACTTTGCTGTTTTTCTAAAATGTCTTTGTGACAGAAATGATATTGATAAGGTTGGTAGAAATCCATTTTGACTCATGGAGTTTGAACCCACCATATGTTTGTGTAAGTAAAATGTATTGGCACTCAAAATAACATGTCTGGGAGAAAAATGGACGCTGCCCACGGAATCAATCCCTGGGCAATCAATTGTTTACTATTATGATTTATTGAAAGCATCATGTCCCAATGTCAATACCCACAACAATTTACGTTTAGATTCTTGCTGACTTACAGAAACCAAAATTCAACAAAATCTAAAGGAAAGACCCAACTCCATTTTACTTACCAATAAATGTTTGCTGTGATACGACACAATGAAATTATCCTATATAATAAAAGCCTAATATGCAAATTGACCGAACATCAGAACGTCCAGTCGCTATGACACACACTGACCACCAGGAGGCAGATCCTCAATGCAGGAGCTGTCCCCAGCCCAAAGGCCCCAGGCTAGCTAAGGCAGGCCCTGATTGCTGGCCAGGCCTGAGGACCCTACCCATGCACGAATTTCGTTGCACCAGGCCTCTAGTCTAATATGATTTAGGATTGAGTGGAATACTTACACTGTGGGGTGCGTGTGTGTGCTTGTGTTTGTCTATCTGTGAGTGTGTGTGCATGTGTGTGTCTGTGAGTGTGTGTCTCTGTGTGTCTGTGTGTGTGTGCATGTGTGTGTGTGTGTGTCTGTGTATGAGTGTGTGTGTTAGTGTGTCTGTGTGTGAGTGTGTGTGTATGTGTGTGTCTGTGTGTGAGTGTGTGTTTGTGTGTGTGCATGTGTGTGTGTTTGTGTGTGAGTGTGGGTGTGTGTCTGTGTATGTGTGCATGTGTGTCTGTGTGTGAGTGTGTGTCTGTGTGAGTGTATGAGTGTGTTTGGTGTCTGTGTGTGCAGGTGTGTCTATGTGTGTGTGTGTGCCTTTTCTTTCAAGGCTAGATTTTAAGAAGAGATTATTTTATGGAATAATTACTTTTTCTGGAAGTGCTTCTGTTTCTAGTTTACCTTTTCTTGGATATTTGTAAAGGGTCAGCTGATGATGTGGAATGTCATGATCGTCTTTCTCAGTCTGAATACTGCCGTGTGGGGTTTTGCCTCTGGAAACTCCCCTCCAACCAGGACATGGTGATGTTCTCACAGGACAAGCATATCTTCTCTGCTTCTCTGGACCCTCACCTGCCAGCACGGCTGGACCTGTGGCTCAACTTGTCTAGTGACCAAGTCACTGATTCAGGGCCTAGCAAATGCCTTGTTGCTTTTTATGTTAAAGCTTTACACTTTGGTTCTATTTTTTATCTTGTTTTATCCTATTTTTATAGGTTTACTAATATAGAATTGGCATATAACATTGTGTAAATCTTTCCAAATAACTCCATTCCCCACCTTTTAAAAAAGTATATGTCATCATCATCTTAAATGTCATCATCAATTTTACTAATTTCTTTGCTCAAAAGTACTTCTTGTATCACACGGCTTCCTTTTGGGTTGATTTCCGTGTAGTGAAACCTGGTCGTTCGTTGGCTTTCCATGGAATTTGTACGTAATAAAAGGCCTGAGGGTGGGGCGCCGGGGGGAGGGTCAGTGGGGGAAGTAGGAGGACATCTGTTAATACCTTCAACAATGACCATACATTTAAAAACAACTCTGACTTTCATGGAAAATGTGACTGGGGCTTCTCAACCTTTCTGCACCAGTTGGAAAATAAAGTTTAATGTTCATAAATGTTTCTTCAAGGAAGTATTAGCACCAATGCGTCTAGTTCAGGAACAGAAATACATCCTTCCCGGAGAGATGGCCGGGAGAGAGGCCGCCAGCGTGGTGAACGCACCTGGGTCCGCCTCCCCCTGCACGTCGCCCGCGCCCCGATGAGCGGCTGGTGGGAGCCCCGTGGCTTGGGTGGTAGATGCTGGGCTTTGTGTGTGGCCTCAGAACATTGCCTTTGTCATTGCTATTCAGTGATCCCAGCAGAACGATCCTCAAAGTGATTATTATGATTATTTTGCTTCTTTATCTGGTTTTGGACTTTGTATAACTTCCAACCTGAGAACTGCTTCCGTTCCCCACTTCTGAACTGGCCGCACAGCTGTACCTCCAAATCGTCCCTTTCCTCAAACCCTCCTGGAATCCGCCTGACCTCTGTGTGGATGGTGGTGTTTCATCCTTCCTGTGTCTTCCTGTGGGTTCTACAGTGTCTACATTTTCATCATCGGCATTTACTGATGTATTCACTCTTTTCTCTCTTAGAAATGGCTAAAGCTTTCTGATAGCAATGTTTGGTCCAGATTTTAACCCATTTGTCAAGTTATTCATGTCAATGATTCTATTTTTCACCAAAACGGTATTTCCTATTTCCCGCTTTATTCTTAAGCTGCATGGATCTTGTCACTGTTTGTTTCTTAAAGGCCCGTTTGAACCTTGGAGACACTCATCTTCGCTTTCTCATTCACCAGCTCATTTTTGTTCCCTGTGGACAATCGTCTGCTGGCCTCCTTGGGGGTGTCCGTCTGGAAGGTTGTGTAATGGGGGAGATTGGTGTGGCCGCTCCCCCTGGTGCTGGGGTCCTGATGCATTTTCTGAGCCATGCACGGGAGGACGGGTGACTTTTGTGTGGAAAGACATCCCTGGGCTTCCAAAGGCCCATCTCAGCCGTGGAAGACGTGCAGCCGGGGTCTCAGGAGAGTTAGAGGCCCAGCCGCGTCCGGGGTTCCCGTCCCGGGTGGAGCCAGGTCCCCTTCCGCATCGGGCCGGTCACAGTCCATCAGTCCCCTGTGTGTGGGTCCGCATGGCGGGCCCCGTGGGTGAATGCCAGGAAGCAGGAGCGCGAGCCCCACACCAGGAGCCAGACAGCACAACATGCCAAGAGCAACCGAGAGAGCAGACTCCTTTGTTGAATTAAATCTCCCAGGTTTCTCACACTTGCAGTGGCCACACCCATTCTGGCCAGCGACCTGTCCCCAGGTGTGACTGACAGGCCCTCACCTTCCGGACACCCCCCAGCTTTCCTGGGCCTGGCCGCCCCCCTCCCTTTCCAGTCCCTCCCAGGAGATCTGTGGGGAGGGCCGAGCTTTCCCTCCTGGTGCCGCTGCCCCATGACCTGCTGTAACGTGGGGCCTTCCCTTGCCCTTCCTGTGACTAACAACCCGGCTAATTACAAAGGCTCCGCTGTGAGTCTGTGAGGGGCTCCCCTCCTGTGCCCACAGCGAGGCCCTCGTCCCCACGGGGGTAGATGGGCAGGGACCCCACACATCAAGGACAACTGTGTCCCCCGAGACCTGGGCTTTGGGGAACATGTCCTCAAGTGCGTAAGACTGAGGAGGATGAGTCTGTATGTCCTACTCACTCCCCGAGGGGAACACGGGATTCTTGTCGTCGAATGGACGACAGCTGTCCCTCCTCCCACGAGAGAGGAGCCACCAGGACCTCAGATCCCCCTTTCCCCCCGACCTCAGATCCCGCCCCCGGTCCCCGTGTCTCCAACCCCAGACACAGCAGGCACATGAGCCTGGGTGCCCCTCGCAGCTCTACTGTGGGAGCACGCGTCCTGGTCCTGGCCTGGGACATGTCCATCTTTCGATGCCACGGTCCCAGCTCAGAACCTGCACATTTTTATTCTGTTTCGCCAGGTGGTGTGGCTGTGGGATGTTCTCAACAGAGAGGAGGAGAACGGACTCGCGCTGGTCTCGGCTGCCGTGCCAGGACCTGCCCTCCTGGTCTGAAACCTCACGGACTTGTTCTTCCCGAGTTCTAAACCCAAGCCCCGCCCACGTCACCCACATGGAGCCCTTCCTCCCAGGAGTCTGTTTTGTTCTAGTTAGAATCCGCTGTTTTTGACCTTCCCCTTATGTTATCATTTTAGTCCCTAAGTCTTGGTCATTTGACTTAAATTGCCCTATTTCACTGTCTCTTAAACTGACGTACATTTATTTTGCATAAATAAGTCATACAATTACACACAAAACACAACCACCACCAACTGGCATAGAAAGAATAGCACTTGCAAATGAAATAACATCCTCTCGATAGCTTAAACCGTACCTGGATGCCCGGTTACTAATTCCCTAGCACGCTTTGAAGTTACCTTACATAGTAAATCCTCGTAGACTGGTTTCTCTGGGTTAACACAAGCGTTGTCATATTTGAAAGTTCCAGCTCAAAAAGTCCATCTCTTGCTTTTGTAGAAATTGGATTTGATTTTCTGTGTAAAATATAAATATATAGCGCAGTGAAAACAGTTCACTTTCTGTCAATTTCATACAATTTCCAATGTGAGTTATTTCAAAGCAAAATGTCATCTCCTGTCCACAAGACACAATAAACACCTAACAAGATTTAATAAAGTGCATGACTTCCTATCACCCCGTGATAATTGCCAAGTTAACTAGTATGACCAGGCAATCATGTTTTCTTCATTTCCTGTTCGCCTGTGTCTGTGGCTGATACTTGTTGGGACTTGGCGATTTATAGGTCAGATTACAATCTCAGGGATGAGTTGACAGAAATTCAATTTCAGTTTAAAGTGGTTCAAGTTGAACTTATATATGATCAGGGCAGCGAGACTGTGAAATCAGGTCTTGGGCTGCGGGGACCTGCGGCCTGGCTTATCCCAGCACGTGAATTATACAGGACGGGTTTGGAGGCACCCTTCAGAAATCAAACCCTCGGAGAGGTTTTAGTAAAATCGCTGGAGATGCAGTTACTGAGAGAGAAGAAAGTAATTTTTTATAGAGACTAATAGATACTTGAGAAAATAATTTTAATTAAATGTATTGGGTGACATTGGGTAACATAATCATATAGGTTTCAAGCGCACATTTCTATGATGCATCATCTGATGACTGCATTGTGTGCCCACCACCAAAGTCCAATCGTCCTCTATCACCATATATTGGACCCTCTTTACCCTTCACCACCCCCACCCCCTTCCCTCTGCTGACCACCGTCCTGTTGTCTGTGTCTATGAGTTTTTGGTTGTTTGTCTTGTGTGCTCATTTGTTGCTAACGAGATTTATATTTGGATGAAAGTTAGGACTCATTTTATTTTTTATATATTTTTATTGATTTCAGAGAGGAAGAGAGAGGGAGAGAGAGTTAGAAACATTAATCTTGAGAGAGAATCATCGATTGGCTGCCTCCTGCATGTTCCCTACTGGGGATGGAGCCCACAAGCCCAGCTTGTGCCCTGATCGGGAATTGAACCGTGACCTCCTGGTTCATAGGTCGATGCTCAAGCACTGAGCCACGCTGGCCGGGCAGGACTAATTTTCAATATTGAGTATATAATACCTGAAAGCAACATAGATTTCTGCTCCGGAATAAACAGTGATAAGGCTTGGAATAATTTCCTGTCTCTATAAGTGTAATTTCCTGTGTTTGGTGCCAGAAAACAAAACAAAAACACAGAATAACCGCGCTGAGGTCAATCCAAATGAACGTAGCTGGTTTCTCTATGAAATGTTTCATCCAGACCAGCAGTTCTCAACCTGTGGGTCTCGACCCCTTTGGCGGTCAAACGACCCTTTCACAGGGGTCTCCTAAGACCATCCTGCATATCAGATATTTACATGACGATTCATAACAGCAGCAACATTACAGTTATGAAGTAGCAATGAAAATAATTTTACGGTTGGGTCACAACATGAGGAACTGTATTTAAAGGCCCAGAAGGTTGAGAACCACTGCTCCAGACGATAAAGACGCAGAAAATGAAAACCTCCCAGAGCTTGATGGAACGCTGGCCCTCCTCTGATCGGGAGCGGTCGGAGGGATTGAAGGAAAACAGCAGCCGGAGTTCCTGTGGGATTCAGTCCTGGGATTGTCTGAGTGTCTGCCTCCAGGAGCCGCACGCCAGGCGCCCCTCACAGCGCCCCTCCTCCGACCGACTCATCCCGGGGAGGCCAGCGCCGTTCTGTTCTGTGTTTATTTTCTCAGGTTTCCAGCTCAGACGAGTCACAGATATCGCTGGATGCTTGCCTCCCTGAACACGGCAGAGGCCCTCCCTGCCAATCAAGGGTTCACGCGGCGGGAAAGCCACGCGGCCTGAGGAGACCTTCCGGTCAGTTCCACACTGGACGCTCGCATTCTCCGGGAGCCACGCTGTCTGTTCACAAGTCACTGGAGGCCACTCTCAGCCTCGCCATCTCATTCAACGCCCCCAGTGGGCCCTGCGCACCTGCTCTCACTCCATCACAGGGACCGGTCCTCCCGCTAGGATGGTCTGGGCCGGTCCTGGTGCCCCCACCTCGGCCCCTCCTGTGCCCTCTCACCTCCCTGCCCCATGTTGTGCTCAGACACCCGAGGCCACCTGTGCGGTTTCCTGGGCGATTCTTTCTGTAATTGACACACTGTTCGGGTCTGAAACACAGAGACGCCCGGTACGGATGTCATTGATTTAAAAAGGGAGGTGAGGGTTCCAAGTTCAATTCCGGTCAAGGGCATGTGCCTTGGTTGTGGGCACATCCCCAGTGGGAGGTGTGCAGGAGGCGGCTGATCGATGTTTCTCTCTCATCGATGTTTCTAACTCTATCCCTCTCCCTTCCTCTCTGTAAAAAATCAATAACATATATTTTTTTTAAAGGGAGATGAGCGTGTGTTACCTGGAGGCCAGGCCGCGCGTTTCTTTCCTGTTGATGCGGAGTCCATGTCGGGCCTGAGATGTGGGGATTCTGTGGGCTCCGCGCCTGTGGGCTTCGTTTCTCGGCGTGGATTGTGGGCTGCGCCGGCCAGGGGGTCCGGCAGCTGGCGATGCCGCCCTGAACACACGGGTCAGTGCCTGCAGGTGTCTCGGGTGAAAAATAGAGAGAAATTAAAAATGAGAGATGTTGGCTCTGTCTGTTAAAATTGTGATTCTTAAAACACAGCTGTGGACAACCAACTGTTCTCTCTAAGAGACTCATAGGCTGAGCAGTTTCTATAATAACAACTGTGGGTGCCAGGCATTGCATATATATTCTGTGTTAAGGGCTCTTTAACATTTGCATTATATTTGATCAAATATAATGGACCAGCTGATGTTGCTCAGTGGTTGAGTGTCGACCCATGAACCAGGAGGTCAGAGTTCGATTCCCAGTCAGGGCACATGCCCAGGTTGCAGGCTCGATCCCCAGTAGGGGGCGTGCAGGAGGCAGTCGATCGATGATTCTCTCTCATTGTTGTTTCTATTTCTTTCTAGCTCTCCCTTCTTATCTCTGAAATCAATAAAAAAATATATTTTTAAAAGAGCCCCTGTGATGGGTGTGAACACTGTCCCGTGCCTGGGGCACTGAGTCCTCCGTGAATGCTGATGTTTCTGTTAGTCTAGCGGGTGGGGTCCCTCACTCTTCCCGAGAAGCCTGTGGGAGACTGTCACGCTGTATGAGGCAGGAGGGCCCGGCTGAGTGTCCCTGTGGGTGAGGAGGCAATGGGGAGAGAGGTGACCCGTGCACACCCAGCCCCAGTGCTCTCAGACCCAGCGCCATCTCTGGGAGCCAGGACGTGGCACGCCTGCCTTCACTCTGCACATGAACACATTGTCCATGTGACCACATTCAGAAGGTGCGGGGAGTGGCCGAGGCAGGAAGGGTAACTCCGCCCAGTGGCTACGAGGGCACGGGCCCAGGTCTGTGAGGCTGACGTCTGGGCGCTGCCACATTGAAAGGTTTCGTTGGGCCCCTGGTCCCCACGTCCCTGCCCTTTCCACCCTGCGCTCCACGGAAAAGCTAGGAAGCTGGGACCGTGTCCCCTCCTGGAGCCCCTCCTCCTTCCCGGGGCCATGGTCGTGGTTTTGCTGTCACTGCCAAGCCCTCCTGCACTGTGACCGGCCTGAGGGGCCTCCAGGCTGTGCCCACGGAGGGCAGGGCTGAGGTGCAGCCCTCATCCTCCTGCCCAACCTCGACCTCACGGCCTCTCCTCAAAGTCACTGCGACATCGGGCGGACATCAAGGTTTCAAAAACCACACGCAGACGAGAGCAACTAGGACAATTAAATGCGCGTCATGCATATTCTCATCCTCATTCCATGAAGAAGGCTGATGCTGATTATTACAAGCATCACCTCAGAGAGAACACTGGTTTTTAAAGGAAACAAAAGCCCACAGAGTACAGTGGCATCGGTGCCCGTGGCACACTGCGCCTTGTGAGCGAGCGTGTTGTCAAGGTAGATGGTGCTCTGGAAGGCTTCCCTCGGACTCTCTTCCCTCCTTATGACAGCACGTCTCAGACACACTGTGGGAGGGGAACAAGCCCGTCGTGCACACACAGTGTCTCCGCTTGGCACCCTCAGGTGCTGGGCGTGGTCCGTTACATCAGCCCAGGAGAATGGACCCTGACATTCCCTGCTTGTCCACGTTCCTCCAGCTCACAGAGTCGCACCTTGGAAAAGAGTGAAGAGGGAGGCACGTGTCACATTAACATGTTTCCTGTAGGACTTCAGTTTGTACTTAAAAAGGAGCTACGCCTGCCGAAACCGGTTTGGCTCAGTGGATAGAGCGTCGGCCTGCGGACTGAAAGGTCCCAGGTTCGATTCCGGTCAAGGGCATGTACCTGGGTTGCGGGCACATCCCCAGTGGGAGATGTGCAGGAGGCAGCTGGTCGATGTTTCTCTCTCATCGATGTTTCTAACTCTCTATCCTTCTCCCTTCCTCTCTGTAAAAAATCAATAAAATATATTTTTTAAAAAAAAGGAGCTACGCCTGTTTTTTCTGTTCTTGGTCAGCGAGAGATGGAAGAAGAGGGGAGGGTTCCGTCTGGGAGGCGAGGAGGTGGTTCTCTCTGACGACTCCCGGCGTTGCACCTGGGGGAACCGTGCCCCACCCACCAGGGTGTTTCTGTAAATGCCGACTCTCACTAACCTGTCGCTGGCAGGTAAGCAGCTAGTTTGTACAGGAACCCTAGGAACTGACGTCAGAGGATACAGACTACGACCTCCAGGCATCCCAGTTCCAGGAGGTTTGCTGACCTTTGAACGTAGCACCAGGATAACAGGGAACCAGGGGGACGAAGACCACGATGACGCACACCAGACCCTCAATTGACCCACTTCAAGGTCCTTCTCAGCAGGGACCGTGCTGACCTCACGTAGGAACTTTCCGGCCCCCTCCCCTTGATTTACTTGTCCTGCTTCTCTCTCCCTATGAACCCCTCTGCCTGCACTGAGAAGACGTGATGGGCTTTGCAACAAGACGCCCCCAGCTTCTCAGGTTACCAGCACTTGAATAAACCTCTTTCCTTTGCCACCAGTGCCAGACTCACACGTTTGGTTTTGGTGGCAGCAGGCTGCAAACTTGAGTTCCTGGTACAGTTTATCCTATCAATTCAGTCATGTTGCAATTGAAAATTTCAGAATAAAGAAATGTATACTAGCCCTAACCGGTGTGGCTCAGTGGATAGAGCACCAGCCTGTGGACTCAAGGGTCCCAGGTTCAGTTCCGGTCAAGGGCCCGTGCCTTGGTTGCGGGCACATACCCAATGGGGAGTGTGCAGGGGGCAGCTGATTGATGTTTCTCATCGATGTTTCTGACTCTCTATCCCTCTCCCTTCCTCTCTGAAAAAAAAAACCAATAAAAATATATTTTTAAAAAATGTATACTATGGAGGCCATGTGACCTGGGACAAAGGAGGACCTCGGAGGAGGCCCAGGCTGAGGGGGGAAAGCAGTGTCTGCCCTGTAGACAGACTGAGTTTGAGCGTGGACCCCACCTTTCTAAGTACATAGCCTCACACAGGTTCACTCACCTCAGTGCCTTCACCTGCTAATCAGGGGACAGGACGTTTCCTGGAAGGGCGGTGAAGACTAAACAAAAGCACTGTGGAATATCGCCCACCGCCCGCCCCACCAGCCACAGCAGAGAACTGATACCAGCTCTGGGGTCGTTAGCACATAAGTTCAGTGAAGGAAGGTTTTGTTCTTAAATCACTGCATCCCCAGCACCAAGAACAATGTTCCCGAAGACACGCTTTTTTGGTTGAACAGGTAAATTTTTTCACTTTCCAGCTATATATACATATACATACATACATATATATACTAGAGGCCCAGTGCATGAAATTTGTGCACTGGAGGGGGGGTCCCTCAGCCCAGCCTGCACCCTCTTGCAGTCCGGGACCCCTCGCCGGACATCCCTCTCTTAGTCCGGGACCCTTACCACCTGCTTGGCTTGCTGCTCCTTAGCGCTGCCACTGCCACGAAGGCAGGGAGAGGCTCCCACCAGGGCTGCTGCGCTCACCAGCTGTGAGCCCCGCTTCTGGCTGAGTGGAGCTCCCCCTGTGGGAGTGCACTGACCACTAGGGGGCAGCTTCTGCTTTGAGCGTCTGCCCCCTGGTGATCAGTGAGCATCAGCGACTGGTCGGTATGCCGTTCGGTCAATTTGCATATTAGGCTTTTATTATATAGGATATATGTATGTGTATGTGTATGTGTATGTGTATGTGTATGTGTATGTATATGTATATGTATATGTATATATTTATTGATTTTAGAGAGGGAGGGGAAGGGAGAGAGCGCTAGAAACCTCAATGATGAGGGAATCATCAATTGGCTGCCTCCTGCACGCCCCCTACTGGGCATCGAGCCCACAACCCAGGCATGTGCCCTGATTGGGAATCAAACTGTGACCTCCTGGTTCATAGGTTGATGCTCAACCACTGACAACTTCTCAGCTTTTTTATCCGTCGAGGACACATTAGAATTTCTCTAGTGGCCATCATTCAGATATTTTAAGATGGGGCTTCTTTACATTCCTGGGAGGGTTTGGGATGTTCTTTGTCACATTCCTTAATACAGTTCCGAGTGAAATCTCATTTGCTTATAATTTAATTATTTAGATTTGAATGCCATGCACATCTGTTAGTCATCTGAATATCTGGGAGAACTACTCTGATCTTAAGAAATAAGAGAAATCAGGGTCATGGGACTCTGCAAAAATAATATCCTCACATCCTGTCAAAATCTGACACAAACAGCAACGTTGGCTTTGTTCTGAACATTTGGGGGAATTATTTGGGAAGTTCACACCTCCCTCCTGCTGCTGAGCGACTGTGCAGCTGTGATATGAGGACAGGATGGGGAGTGAGCATACATTATTCAGAGGAGGTACGGAAGCTGTGGTCCAAATCTTCCAAAGCCCCTTGTTTAATACTTAAACAGGCCACTCTGATTATTCAGCTGCTTTAAATTCCGTAGCTGCGGTCGGGAGAAGCGGCGGACACTCCTTGAGGTGGGAGAGTCACCGTTTGCCTCTGCGCTGCTTGCCCCACAGGTGGTGCAACAATTACTATTCCTCTCCAGCCTGTTGACAGCCCGAGGAACGCCGTGGACGGAAAGGGCGCAGTGAGAGCTCGCGGTGAGAACGAGCCCGCTGCGCGGCCCAGACCCGCTGAGGAGGGGGCTCAGAGGTAGGAAGTGTGTCTCCTTCCTCCGTGACCTGGGGAGGAAGGAGAAAGCTTTGGGCAGAATAATTGATCTGGCTCTGGAGGGACCGGCTGAGAGGCCTGGGCCAAGGCTGGTGGGGTCACCGGGCGTCTATGAGGAAAGCAAGCTAAAGTGGGGTCAGCCTGGCCCAGGGCAGTCCTCCTGGGAGCGAAGCCTGACCTCAGAGCCAGGTGCTCCTGACACAGAGCAAGGACTAACCGCCCGGGTGTGAGGTGGGGGCAGGTGACCCGGGTGTGATGTGAGGACAGGTGACCCGGGTGGGATGCGGGGACAGGTGTCCCGGGTGTGAGGTGGGGACAGCTGACCTGGGTGTGATGTGGGGACAGGTGACCCAGGTGTGAGGTGGAGACAGGTGACCCAGGTGTGAGGTGGGGACAGGTGACTGGGGTGTGATGTGGGGACAGGTGACCCGGGTGTGATGTGGGGACAGGTGACCCCGGGTGTGAGGTGGGGACAGGTGACCCGGGTGTGATGCGGGGACAGGTGACCCGGGTGTGTTGTGGGGACAGGTGACCGGGGTGTGTGGTGGGGCCAGGTGACCCGGGTGTGATGTGGGGACAGGTGACCCGGGTGTGATGCGGGGACAGGTGACCCGGGTGTGATGCGGGGACAGGTGACCCCGGGTGTGAGGTGGGGACAGGTGACCCGGGTGTGATGCAGGGACAGGTGACCCCGGGTGTGACACGAACATGGAACTCTTGGACCGGCCGTCTCGGGGCTGTGCTGCTGGTGAGTCTATTCAGAATGCTGATCGCCACCCACCAGTTGTTTGAAAGTCAGCGACATGAAGCTGGGATCCAGATATACATGAACATCTGATGTTCATAATGAGGTTATTGTTATGACAATGAATTCTATGCCCTGCTGGAGTCTCACCCACTGCCCTGACAAGCCGCCAGGAACTGGCGCTGGGTATAGGAACACGGGGACTCGGTTCTGAGCCGGAAGCCTGGGGTCCACGGAGGGCAGGTCCGAGTTCTCCCTGAGCTGGGGCAGCCTCAGCGACCCCCGTGCCCTCCCCACCGTCCCTCCCACAGCCCCGTCTGTGTGCCTGCGGCCCAGCTGCCCTGTGTGAGGACCGGCCTGCTGACTCGGTCTGCCCGGACCTCCTCCTGGAAAGGGCTCGTTTCCCCGTCGGTCTCACAGCGAGGTGCTGGGGTGAGGATCCCCGTTTTCTGGTGGGAATGAAATTTAACCCCCAATAGCAACAGGTCTTAATTCCAACAACAAGAATATGTAGGTCAATCTATATACTACTTGCCCTAGCCATCTCTGCAAATTAAAAATAAATCCCATATGTAAACCTTTTACTTAGTTGATGTGTCTCTAATCTTCATGTGTGTCCAGTGCACAGAAACAAGAGCTGCCTAAGGCCTCCCTGTAACAGTAACCAAATCGCTCCATGTTGTGAATTACCCGTTTTCTTCCCTGCCTTCCTTCCTAGGAAACATGCAGCCAACGCCTTTCCCTCATGGTAGGCCGGAGCTGCTCACTTTTCTGATATAAAATCATCACCCAAAAGTAGCAACAGTTCACTGCACAGCTCCTGCAAAGATGCACAATGGAATACTACGCTGCGGTAAAAAGGAAGGAATTCTTACCATTTGCAACAGCATGGATGGAGCTGGTGAGCATTATGCTAAGCAAGATAAGCCAGTCAGAGAAAGATAAATACCACGTGATCTCACTCATTTGTGGAATATAATGGACAGCATAAACTGAGGAACAAAAACAGATCCAGAGACAGAGAAGCATCGATCAGACCGTCAAACCTCAGAAGGAAGGTAGGGGAGGGTGGGGGTAAGGGGGAGAGATCAACCAAAGGACTTGCGTGCATGCATATAAGCCCAACCAATGGACACAGACACCAGGAGGTGAAGGCATGAGTGGGGGTTGTGGGGGGGCAATGGTGGGATAAGGACACATATGTAACACCTTAATCAATAAGAAATATATATATAAATAAATAAATAATAAAAATAAACTTTAAAAAAAAGATGCGCGAGAGGCCGAGAGGCGTCTGCACTTTTGTCACCACAGCACTTACCGCCTTTCTGTCTCCCGGGTGTCGCTCTCCTGCTGCACAGGAAATATATTTTTCCATTGATTTTTAGAGAGAGTGGAAGGGAGGGGGAGAGACGGAGAGACAGACTCACTGATGTGAGACACACATCCATTGGTTGCCTCCCACACGGGCCCAGACAAGGGCCGGGGATCGAGCCTGCAACCGAGATACGTGCCCTTGACCGGAATCGAACCCTGGACGCTTCGGTGCAGGTGGATGCTCTACCCACTGAACCACCCCGGCGAGGGCCAGCTCTGCTTTTTCCATTGTTCTGTGGTCACCACACCAGGCAGGTGGTCGGGTTATTAATATGTAAGTTATAAGCTACGGAGCAGCAGCAACAGCTTAATTCTGTCCTGGGCCACAGAGGGAGGAGGCAGCTGGAGCGAACCGAGGAAGAAAAGGCAGGTGGGCGTGTGGGCGGAAGTTCTTAACGAACCGGCCATCCATCTCCGTCTGAAGCCATGTTCCCTGGTGTTGAAGGTCATTGAAAACAGCCCCTTCCTGGTCCTGCTGGTAGCTCCCTCCGCAGACCAGACTAGGCCCCAGGAAAGGCCGATGACAAGACACCCAGCTTCACTGGGCTCCTCTCACCCCCCAGCCTCCCTTCCTCCCCCCAGGGGATGCCCGGCGACCGTGAGGGCTCCCCTTCCCTGCCCCTGGCTGCCTCTCCGAAGGGTCCTGTTTACCTGCTGCCCGCCTGCCTCTCTGAGGGGTGGGAGCTCCTGCGGCCACAGCCCTGCTGTCTTTTCCCTTCCGCAGGGCTTGGCACTAATAAACAGGCCACAAGAGGTTCTGTAACACATTAGCATGAGCAAAGGTTCCACCTGGGGGTGGACTGGCCGCTGGCAAGCAAAGGAGGAAAACGCGCTGATGTCTTCCTTCCCAGGTTGGTTATTTCTATGAGTTTCCAGCAGTTCCCGTCTAGCGCTGTGCATTGCGGTTAGAATCCAAAGGGGCGCCTATTGGGAGAGCGTTTGTGGTCACTGAGGGGGGCTCCTCTCAGGCCAGGATCCAACTAGGCAAGAGGTGCTGCCATCGCGGCTGAGCGGTTGCCGGGTGGATGGGAGCCTGGTGGGAGGCACCTGGGTGCTGGCAGAACTACCTCACCTGCGGGGGAGGGGCGGGGGAGGCGCCACGGGCCCAGGTGCTGGGGGCCTGGCCTGGCCGAGTGCTCAGACCGACCGCTTCCCTGTCTGGAGGTGGTGAGTCCCACTTGACTTATTTCTCTTTACATTCTCGTTTGTAACCCGCCCGCATGGCTGATGTTTATCTTGAGCGCGCAGAGCAATGTTGTCTGTAGTGAGTGAGGCTGTCTGTCTCTTAGAAACAATCTCTGGACGATGCGATGCCTTTGGCTCCGAGTAGAGTATAGAGGGTTTGAGGGGGATGGAGAGCATGTGAGAGGGTTAGGGGTTAGGGTTAGGTGAGCCGGGGATCCTATGGAGCGGTCTGCTACCCGCTGCAGAGGGAACGGAAGACTTGTTGGCTGATGCAAGGGGGTTGCTGGTGGCACTAGAGCTAGGGGAGGGAGGGGGCGTTCACAGTTGGGGTGCGGGGGGTGGAGACTGTTCTGTGCCAGGAGGCGTCCTCCTTTGTCAGAGCGTCCTTAACACATTTGTGGTTTTTAAAATTGCTGAAGGGTTCGGACCAGCTGCAGGTCACGTAGGGGTGACGGAAGGGGACCCACCGAGCTCCCTGGGAACGGAGGCATTTGGGGCAGGCACAACAGCGGGGTCGCCCGTGCAACACACTCTGAAGTCCCCCCAAACACAGGGACCGATGAGACCCTGTGACTTGAGCCCCTGGAAGGCCTAGGAGCAGGGGTAGGATGTCGGGGAACCCGCTGGAATGGTTAGGAGTGTTAATCAGGCTCTGTTAGCCGAGACTGTGTTGTTCTCATTAAAGGAGGCACATCCTCACCTGCCTGGTGGCCACACGCCCGACCTGGGAGCTCACCTGGAAGTGTAGCCCGGCCTCCTGCCAGGGAGCTACCTGTTCTAATGGAGAGAGTGACAGCTTCGCTGCAGGAATCAGAGCTGCCAGCCCTTTGTAGGTTCCCAGCCCTTGCATATCACTGAGCCCTTGGGAGGCCCCCAGCCCTTTGCACACCCACAGGCCATTGCAAATCCCCAGCCCTTTGCACACCCACAGGCCATTGCAAACCCCCAGCCCTCATTACCTGTAATCTGCCCAGTTGCCCTTCTGCCTACTTCCCCGGTAACCTTTGTCCTTCTCCCCATGTCAGCAGCTGGCTTATGGGGGGCAGAGCAGATTTTGTGGGTGACCTGCTGCTCTCCCGCTGCCGGCAGGACAGGAATGAACGCTCACACAGGATCCAGCCCTGTGGCTGCTGAATCGGCTCCGGTAGCGACAGGCAGCCAGCCCCCTGGGTTGTCGGTGACAGAAGGGGCGGCTGGTATCTGCTCTCACCTCTCCTGTCCGGAACTCCCCACCTTTGTCGCTGCTCTGACGTCCTCTCTGTCCTCTCTGTCCACCTGGCACCGCTCACCCCGATACCCCCAGCACCCAGCTTTCCTCAATGCACAGCACAACCCGGCCGGCGTAGCTCAGTGGTTGAGTGTCAGTCTATGAGCCAGGAGGTCACTGGTCAGGGCACAGGCCCAGGTGGCAGGCTGGATCCCCAGTAGGGGGCGTGCAGGAGGCAGCCGATCCATGATTCTCTCTGATTGTTGATGTTTATCTCTCTCTCTCCCTCTCCCTTCCTCTCTGAAATCAATTTAAAAATATTTTTAAAAGAATGTACATAACATGGTACTTATCATGAGAACCATCCTCTTCACAGAGATGTAAGCATACAATAGTGTCCTTGTCTCTAGACACATGTTGCATCAGATCTCGGAACCTATTCATCCTGCATCTCGGACAATGTGTCACCTTGACTGTGCACTCTCCATCCCCGGCCCCGGCAACCACCTCCTGCTCTCAGCTCCTGTGGCTGGACTGTTCTGTACACAGCAGACAAGAGCCGTAATGCAATGCTAGTCCGGCTCAGTTCACGAGCACCATGTCCCTGGGCTCACCCACAGGGTGCACAGGGCAGAACCGCTTGCTTTTTTAAGGCCGAATAACATTCCGTGATGTGTGTGTACGCGTTTTCTTATCCACTTACCCAGCAACAGACAAGTGGGCTGTGACCACATCTTGACTATTGCAAATACTGCTGCAGTGAACACGGGAACATGAAGACCTCTTCGCGATCTAGATTTCGGTCTCCTGGATAGACAGTCGGAAGTGGACTTGCTGGGTCAGAGGGTGGTTTGCTGTGTTTGTAATTTGGGGGGCGGGGGACTCGGCACTAATTTCCATGGTGGCTGCACCACTCTGCCCTCCCACCAGCAGTGCACAGAGCTCCAGCTTCCTCACCCCCGGCCGACACGTGCGCTTCTTGTTGGTAATGTCACCTGAGAGGTGCGATGGCCCTGTGGTCTCCACCTGCCTGTCCCTGGTCAATAGACGCCGTGAGCACCTGGTCCTGCATCTTAGTTGCCTGGTGTGGTATTTGGAGAAATGTTTGTGCAAGTCCTGAGCCGTGGGCGTTCACTGGGCAGGAGCCTTCTGCTGTGGAGCTGAACGTGGTGTTTATTGTTGGCCTTGAACCTTCACTCCCTTAGTGACACGGCATCGCTCACTGACCATCTTCTTTCTCAGGCTCCATCGCAAGAGGGGACGCGCCGCCAGCATGGGCCGTGCCTGGCACCGGAAGGCTCGTTCTGTGGCGACGGGCCTCGTGGCATCTCACGCAGACGGTCCACATGTGTCTCTCTAAAGGGAACATCCATCTGGGGTCTTAGTGTGATCTTTTCCGAACAGGTTGGAGCACTGTGTTTCTCAAATCTGGGTTTGAATCTGGAGATTTGTTCATTTCTGATTCTGTGCCATCCTTTTCCGGTTTGTCTGTACCAGTGGTTCTCAACCTGTGGGTCGCGACCCCTTTGGCGGTCGAATGACCCTTTCACAGGGGTCACCTAAGACCATCCTACATATCAGATATTTACATGATGACACATAACAGTAACAACATGACAGTTGTGAAGTAGCAATGAAAATAATGTTATGGTTGGGTCACAACATGAGGAACTGTATTTAAAGGGCCAGAAGGTTGAGAACCACTGGTCTATACAGACGTTCAATGTGGAGGAACTCCCGTGACCTAGTTACAGGCTTGATATGCAGTATGTGGGACACACAGTGTTAAAAGATGCCACAGCAATGGCAGGCGGAGGCCGGGAACCTGGAGGAGCCATGTCTGCTCTTGGCGTCTGGGGGACTGTGCATTAAACCTCCAGTTTGTGTGTGTCTGTGTGTGTGTGTCTGTGTGTGTGTGTCTGTGTGTGTCTGTGTGTGTATCTGTGTCTCTGTGTGTGTCTGTGTGTGTATCTGTGTCTGTGTGTGTGTCTGTGTGTGTGTATCTGTGTGTGTGTCTGTGTGTGTCTGTGTGTGTATCTGTGTGTGTCTGTGTGTGTGTCTGTGTGTATCTGTGTGTGTGTCTATGTGTGTATCTGTGTGTGTGTCTGTGTGTGTCTGTGTGTGTATCTGTGTCTGTGTGTGTGTCTGTGTGTATCTGTGTCTGTGTGTGTGTCTGTGTGTGTATCTATGGGTGTGTGTCTGTGGGTGTGTCTGTGTGTGTCTGTGTGTGTGTGTGTATGTGTGTCTGTGTGTGTGTGTGTGGTGAATCCTCACCCAAGTTTATTTTCTCCATTGATTTTTAGAAAGAGTGAAAGGGAGGAGGAGTGACACAGAGAGAGAAACATCGATGTGAGAGAGACACATTGATTAATTGCCCCAATCGAGCCTGCAACCAGGGTACATGCCCTTGACTGGAATCAAACCCAGGACCCTTCAGTCTCAGGGCCGATGGTCTGTCCACTGAGCCAAACTGGCCAGGGGTCCAGTTTGTGAATAAGTGGCCATAAACTCCACGTAGCACCTAACCGCACCCTCTCCTGGGTGCGGTGTCCAGATCTCGCGAGCTCTCAGGATGGGTGAGCTGGGAACTTCACATGAGAGTGAACCCATGAATGTGATTTATTCTCTAAGATAAAAATTATAAACAAAATATGTAACGTTAAAGACAGCGGCTGGGAGGGTAAAATAAATGCATAGGAATTAATCCAAATGGAGAACGTAAAGAGAGGGCTGAGTGGGTCAGGAAATGGAGAGCAGCCCAGCCGGCCCGTCAGAGGCTGCGGGCAGCGGTGCGGTGGTCGCGGTGAATGTAAGGACAGAGTGAGTGCCGTCCACCGGCCCTGCCTCTGCCGCTCTGACTTATTAAAATGGGTGTTCGCCACCCGTCACAGAAGCGGCGTCCCGCCTGTCCCCCACGAGGAGCTGACACGTGGGTTAAATGATGGCTCTGCTGCCAGTGCCAGTCCCTGTGGGGCTGGATTTGAACTGAAAGCTGATTAAATGGCCCGTGTTCTCTTCTCCACAAGAGCATTTTTCAAAGTGCGCTCTGCAGGTCGGCCCCAAAGGCATTTCAAAGAGCAGCGCATGCAAGAAATGGAAAAAGCAGATGAGGGGCAGGCAGGCACCAGGCACCCAGCTCACCCCTCCTCCTGGCCCAACGCACTCAGCATCCTCCCCACGGGTGCACTGAGGGCCAGGCGGCCACAGGCAGGCCCCTCCACATGGGGACTCATCCCACATGCCGGGAGCAGGTGGCCGGCAAGCAGAGCCCCTGGAGAACGTGGCCCCAGCTGTCTCTCCGCAGTCTATCTGGCGGGATTTGCTTGCTGGGACTTTAGGAGGAGAAGCTCTCTGCAGAGCCCTGAGAGCTCAGTGAGGTGCTGCCAATGACAGGCCCTTCTTTCAGCTGCACCAGTGACGCTAATGAAAGGCGAACAGCGGGGGCACAGCCTTTCTCACTCCTCATCGCAGCCAAGTGTCCCACTCACAGTCAGGTCAGATGGTGGCTCCTGTCCTCACAGGACCACCACCTGGTGGGTTGGCCAATGTGTTAAACAGGTTCCAAGGGACAGGCCCCTCCTACCGGGCAGGCCCCTCCCATGGGACAGGCCCCCTCCCACAGAATAGGTGCTTCCCGCCCAGAACAGCTCTGATAACAAAGCTTCTGGTGCAAGGGGATGTGGTGACTCAATAAAGGGGAAGGGAACAGCTAAAGAGCATCCATGCACCCCCCACGGACACGGACATAGTGTGGTGAAGGCCAGGGGAGGGGGAGTCAGGGGTGGAGGCAGGCAAAGAGGGGGAAGGGGACACCTCAGTAATGTCAACATTAAATTTTTTAATAAAAAAATCCAAGACTAAAATCCTATATAATAAAAGGCTAATATGAGTCAATGAAGGAAAAATGCCACATGATCTCACTCATTCATGGATAATAGAGACCATTATAGACTCTTGAACAATAATAGATACAGAGGCAGAGTTGCCTCAAACAGACTGTTAAACTACAGCAGGAAGGCCGGGGAGGGTGGGGGGGTTGAAGGGGGCGGTAAGAGATCAACCGAAGGACTTGTATGCATGCATATAAGCATAACCAATGGACATAAGACACTGGGGGGTAGGGGAGGCCAGGGGATTGTCAAGGGCGGAGGGGAAAAAAGGAGACATATGTAATACTCTTTGTAATAATTTAAGCAATAAAAAAATTATTATAAAAAAAAATAAAAGGCTAATATGCAAGTTGTCCCCTCAGCCAGGAGTTCAACCAGGGGGCGGGGCTGGCCCACCAACCGCCCACAGCCCCGCCCCCTGGCCAGCCCCCCCCCTGGCCAGCTCCGCCCCCTGGCCAGCCCCGCCCTGAGTCCCCATCGGCCCTGATGGGGCAGGCCTGCCAGACCCCACCCGTGCAGTGGGGCCTCTAGTTTACGAATTCGTGCACCAGGCCTCTAGTCATAAAATAAAGTTGTTAGAACAAATTGACTCGGTTTCTAAGGGGAGACCCGAGCCTGAGTCCTCTTCGCTCTCACAGACCTGAGGCTGCCTGTGGTTTCACTGGCCCTTGTGACTGGATCCGCCTCAGGGAGCATTCGCCAATGGTCTCTGGTTTTCCTAGCCAATCGGGTCATCATCTCAGGTGCTTGAACTCCTGCATGTTGATCGCAGTGGATGCCCTGGACGTCCACGGGGGCAACTGATGGGATCCAGTGGCTCCTGTGTTTTTAACTAACCAGACGGCTGTGAATGTGCCACTTCACTGCGCGTCCAGGCAGCCAAAGCCACGCCTTCTCCAGGGGCTGGACGCCACTGTCCCTCCGCGGGGCTGCCCCTGGTTACCCTAAGGGACTCCAGTGCATGCAGATTGGCTGTGCAGTGTTGTTCCCCACCTCATGGGTTGTCTTGTCTTGTGTCTAATTGTGTGTGTGCTGCGTTTTGGAAATTTCCAGGCCTTCAAGTTCACTACTATGTCATTTTTCTTGGCCTAAGCAGCCATGACTCACCATTTCCACCATTGACTGGACGTACCTGCGAGGATTCCCACTGGTGACCTTAGTGACCTGGCGTCCTCCTGTTATCCACACAGTGAGTGACCACGCCGTTTGCCCAGGGACAAAACAAATCTTTGGGGGAAATGCATGCAACCCCAGGCGTCTTTCTGTTCCTGTAACTGAAGCAGGAAAAAGTGACCGAGACCAATACCTGCAGCCACATGACCACCCGCCCCACGTGAGTGGCTCTAAGCAAACCAGCCTGAGTTTCCGTGGTCATGCGTGGTCTCGCAGGCCAGCCGGGCACGGGGCTGCTTCTCCCTGAGTTTCTTGTGTTTGTGATAGAAAGTGGCCGGGCCACGGCCACCTCGCAGTCCGGGCTGCCCGCTGGGCCTCTGCCAAGGCTGCTGCCTGGCACAACGCGAGGTCCCCGCTGTGGCCTGCACTCGCTCCCACGTGGGACCGGGTTCTGAGAGCCACCGTCTGGGGCAGGCAGGAGCCGCAGGCCTTTCTCACCGGCCTTCACGGTCACGGAGCATCTCATGGTAAACCCTGTTCACGCTGTTGGGGAGCCCCCCGCCCCCAGCTTCTAGGAGGTGTGTGGACTCCTGTCCTGATGGGAGACTGTTGAAGGGGTTGCATAGATGTAACAACAACACACGGCGTTTCCTGTTCTTTCATGTGGAGCAGGAGGGCATGTGGGGGTGTCAGAGGGCTATGGCATGCTCTCCTGCCTGGCCTCTGGCCCACACGGTGTTCCCTACCGCTCCTGACATTGGTGTCACCCTTTGCTCACGGATAGGACACTAGGCTGGGACGACCTCGCCCGCCAGCCCTCTCGCCGCCCACCTCCCAGGACTCCGCGCTCTGTCCTGGGTAAGCCTGGCCCCACGTCCTGAGAACCCTTGGCCAGACAGACGGCGGAGGGCGGGAGGCCACCGGGTGGCGACGGTGTTGGCATTCCGCACGTTATCCCGATTGCCTGGCAGTGAAATTATTAGGCAATTACCTCGCCCACACAGCATTTTAATGATAAAGATGGAAATTATACAATTTGCTTCAGTCATTATTTTTTCCTCGAGGTCAATGCATTTGTCACATCACATTAAACACCCATATGAACCACTAGAATACTTCATAATGTAACTGTAGCTGTCTCGGTGCAACGGACAGAAAGAACAAATTAGAAGAGTTGTCACCATCATTCTCGCATTTGTGAGTAGTAATGGGATGTGAGAGATCCTCTCGGTCCGTAGGACAAAGGGACCGGGGGGGGGGGGGGGGGGGGGGGGGGGGGGGGGGGGGGGGGGGGGGGGGGGGGGGGGGGGGNACCGCCCCCCCTCCACCCCCCCACCCCCCCACCCCCCGCCGTCATTCCCTATACTTCGTCTCCAGGCCTTCCGTAGAATTGTGTGTACACAGTCAGAGAATGACCATAATGCTGGAATCAAGCACAGCTTTTACATTGTGGCCCCCAAATCAGCAGATAGTTCCTGTTTACATGGTCGTCTAATAGCTGGACTTAGGCACCAACTATTATTTTGACAGGAATATATTCCAATTTAGCATGACCCTCCCCCTCAATGTTTGTGCTAGTGAGCGTCTGTCCCTTAGCCCTCACCCGTGAATTCTAGGTTTCCTGTGGTTTAGACTGTGGTTCCCAATGTGGGGCACACGCCCCATGAGGGGGGGCGCAATTTGATGTTGAAGGGGGGCAATTGGAGGATGAGTTATTAACAGTGAACTTTCTGCATTTCTTATGGTTAATAGGGGCCTCATATGCAGTATATACATATAGGTTGTGACATATTTATGCATTTCAGTTCTCTATTATATGTTTTGAAACTTTATTTGCTACTTTTTCATATCACTTCATATTATTATTATTTTTAACAATTTCTTAGTGATTTCTTCCTCAGTACTTCACCTGTCCTTTCATTCTTTTACTTTTCTCTTTCGTGGATGCCATGTGAATAGGAGTTCACTTTTTGAATAATAAGAATTATATGTCACAAGGGAGGCAGGGGGCATCAGGGTTTTAGAGATGCTTAGGGGGCGTGGCCACAAAAAAAGTTGGGGACCACTGGTTTAGACTGTGGGGCTGACGCCTGGTTTGAACAATCGCTTGAGTCTTTGCTTCAGGGAAAGAATGATCTAGAACCATGAGGGCGGTGCCCTGGCCTACCTCTCCATGATTAAGTCCAGCAGGTGTTCTATGTGGAGGCTAACTAGGGAGAATGGATATGAGAGTTGGATCCCCGAGTTTTCCGACTCCTGCTTGTGATAAACCAAAACCAAGATTACAATTCGAAAGACAAGTGCCACAGGACATGTGTTGTGAAATATATAGGGTGTCCCAAAATTCACGCAAGAAATAATTTTGATAGAAAACACAGGTTTATAATTAAAAATTGTAAATTTCTTATTGATTCATAAAGTATACAGGATAGGGTTATGTATGGAATAGCACATCGGGTAAATGGCCTCCACGGCTTTGCTGGCACATACACAAAGCTATGGTCTTTATTGTCCCTGCTCCTGGGCCATCATTGGTACTTGGTAATGCTTATCAAATTGAAGGGATTGAGCCGAAACCAGTTTGGCTCAGTGGATAGAGCGTCGGCCTACGGACTGAAAGGTCCCAGGTTCGATTCCGGTCAAGGGCATGTACCTGGGTTGCGGGCACATCCCCAGTAGGAGATGTGCAGGAGGCAGCTGATCAATGTTTCTAACTCTCTATCTCTCTCCCTTCCTCTCTGTAAAAAATAAATAAAATATAGTTTTAAAAAATTGAAGGGATTGAAATCAAAGGGCCACAGATATTAGAATCTGATTCAATAAACCAAGTAAAATTAGGCCTTTATTTTTTGTCGTTGTTGTTAATACGCAAAATTCAAATCTTGCGTGAATTTTGGGACACCCTATAGAAGGACAAAAACTGAAAAGCATTGAAATAAATTTAAAAAGCTTGCCGTCCAATGAGGAGATGGCCTCACTCTGACCCGCTGAGTCTGCAGGGGAAGTTGGCAGAATCGTGTCGTGTGTTGAAGGGAATGACTGGAGTTTAAAGCTACATTTGCAGGCACTTCCCGACCAAACTGCCACTGAACTCGGGCACAGCTCCGGTGACAGACAGGAAGGAGCACAGACACTGGCCCTGCTCCGCTCCTCTCCCCAGCGGGCTTCCCCCCTCCCGCTGGCTCGCAGCCCGGCGCTGAGTCTCCGGATTTGTACCGATTGGGTGTTGGGAGGAGACAACCTGCAAACCAGCTCCCCTGCCTGACGGGCCCTCTGCTGCGGGCTCTGAGGGCGGCTCTCGGATACGGACCGGAATGCCATCCTGAGCCCTGAGACTGCCAGCCTCCTTCTGGGTGAGGACCCGCACAGACGGTCCTTATCTGGTGGCGATGAATTCTGGGGACCGAGCCCAGTCCTGTGGGACCCATGAGGCGCCTACAACCACGGCATAGAGCTGCCTGCTTTGTGCGGCACCTCTGCTTCCCAGTGCGGCCGGGGCATCCAGCTGGCACCCCCAGAGGGATCCCCACAGGTGAAGGCCCCTGGGTCGCATCTGGACTCTGACAGAGAAAACCAGAGGCACAGGCAGGAGAAGCCTCATCCTGTCCTCCAGGCGGGGGTTCCGAGGAGCCATGACTCTCCACGTGCCTGTGGCGGAGACGGCCATGATACCATGGCCAGCTTACTCCTGCCCCACCCGGGAATGTCCCCTGAAAGTGTTAGCTTGTGTGAGAATATGAAAGCCAAACACTCCTGCTTGGAGACCCTGGACATTCCCCACCTCTGGTGCAGCCATGGGCTCTGCAGCAAGAGATCTAAAACCCCTCTCACCAAACGCCCCTGAGGTCTTCCACCCCTGGATGGACCGTCCCAACTTGTCCCTCACCCATCGTGACACCCCCTGGGTCCTGACGCGGTTCCCTCCTGGGCCGTCTCCCGCCGAGGGGGCGGGGCTGTGTCCAGACCCAGGGGTGCACTGGGGGACTTTCCTGGGCACCTTGCTCACTTGTTCTGGGAGGGATGATTCCATGAGCGCGTTGTGATGGGAAAGCTGTCTTTGCTGTCGATACGGAAGGAAGAAACAAGGGAAATGCTAACAGTAAAGAAGCGCTGGTAGAGAATCCAGGGCGGCTCCCCAACGCTGTCCAAAACGAGGCGCTTGGCAACGCGCATCACCCCGACGCACTGTGACGCTGTCCCGTCTCCTGTGGTCCCGGCCCCTCTCGGCCCGTTCGCAGCCGTGGCATTTGCTATGGGTCCGTGGCCCTGAGCGTTTATTTCCACCATGAGGGTTCCGCTGATGGAAATGACCTCATAACGAAAAGCTAACTTCATCTATTATCGAATCATGTTCCTGTTTGGGAAGCGTGGTTTCTGCCTACAGAGCCTGGTGAATTCAAGTGTAACAGCTTGCAGACACTTCACTATCAATGTGGCTTTTGCTTTGTCGAGTAGACCAGACAGACAAAGGGTCAGAGAGGATGACAGACTCTACCAGCTGACAATATGCAACACACTACACTGAGCACACCCGCACCTCCATCATAATCCACAAGAAACACATCCTGTCGTGGGCTTAAGAGAAGCGATTCATGAAGAGGCCAACCAACTTCCTCAGTCAGGGCCACCAGCCGTGGGGTGCGGGGTGGAGGCGGAGAGAAGAAGACTCCCCCCTCGGCTGCCTCCCCTCCCCCCGCAGTCCTGCCATGTCCCCTGTGCTGACTCTCGGGGCCACGTGCTTGCTGTGCCAGCAGGGAGGACGGTTGCCTGACAGAAATGAACGTAGACAGAGATCGAGATGCAAACAGCATCTCCTCAGGGAAGAGCTGTTGAGTGTGTGCCAAGGTGAGGCCTCCTCCACTCCCGGCAAACGGGAAGGTTGGCCTTCCCTCCCTCTCCAGCGTAGGAAAGACCGCGTGACCGGTGTGGCCGATGCAATGTAAGCAGAAGCTGTGGGAGCATTTTCATTATTGCCCCTCGAGCCTCCAACAGCTCTTCCTCCCTTGGGAGGACCTGGGAAGCACACGTGGATGTAGTCGCCATACAATTAAAGCCGCCTGCAGCGCCAATCATCAATCGGGGACAGTTACCTGAACAGCCGCCTAGATTCTCGGTAACTATCGTGCCAGCGAAGACACATTCCCGTCGGCTCATCGCCCTGTGATGTGAGACTTGTTGCGGCAACGACCCTGAGCTGTTCGCTGTGGGCGAGACGGCGCACATTACTTATGCTTGTTGTGTCAATCTCATTGGCACTTTCATTTCTTGATCTTACAGGGAAATAACACGGTGAGATTTACACTGACAGCCTCGGAAAGCTGTTAAAATGTTTAGTGGGTGGGAAAGCACACCCATTCCCGTCTCAGCGGTCAATCATGTAATTGACGCGGCTGTTTAACGTTTTAAGGCATTTACGGCTTTTGTTTTCGGTTTACATACCAATAAATGGCCTCCCCCATTCTCCATCATCACTCTGACCTTCTATGAAAGGGCTCTATGCAAACATGACGGTGAAATATAAATAGAGATGTGGGTTGCATGGCTAACAATGGAGGGAATCAATCCATTGAATTTCAGCAGTGGACATTCCAAATCCTCAACAGCGTTCTGATTCCCCTTTGTGTTTTGAAATAATAGTTTAATGGATGATTGACATGCCACACAACCCACTCATTGTAGGGTCGCTGTTCAAAGATGATCAGGAAATACATGCTCTGCTCGGCCATCACGACGACCCGGTGGAGACCATGTCCATCTGCCGCGCACACGCGCACGGGCCCTTCGGCAGTCAGTGCCGATCCCAGCCCAGGCCCGACACATGCTCACCGGCTGCCTGTCTCCTTCATCTTGCTTTTCTGGATGGGACGTAAGTAGAGTCACACAACGGGCCGTCTTTCTGTCCGTCACTTAGTGCCGAGGTTGGAGGCTCTGTGCTGCAGCACCTGGTAGTGCTCATCGGTGGCTGAGCCATGTTCCCTCACTGTGTGTGTCACAGTCCACTGACCCATAAGTTCGCTGCCGGATGTAAACTCAGGGGCATTTCCAGTCGTTGCTTTCTCTGCAGACGCTTCTCCAGAGATGTTGGCGACGGTCTTCTTGCGGAAATGTGTTTTCATGTGTCTTGGACACAGACCAGCACATAAGACTAATGATGGGCGATATTGAAAGTATCTTTAGTATCTAGATGCTTCCAACATGTTCTGCAAACTGGCTTTGCTAACTTACCTTCCCCTGCGCAACCTCAGAGGTTCCGGCTACGTTCCACTCTCGTTAACACCGGGTGCTGTCGATCGTTTGCATGGAAGCCGTGCTGATCCGTGTGGAGTCTGTAATTTCAGGTTCTTAATGAATGATGAGGCTGCGCATCTTCGCATGCGATGGGAGAGCCATTGCAAGTGCGTGGAAAGTTACAGCACACCCACCCCTACGCCCACAGTCTCACTTCCCCGAGTCGCCTGGGGGCCGAGGGTTGGGTCACATCACCCCCAGGCTCAATCTTGCGGCTCCTGGTTCGGGACATTCTGGTGATAAGGTGTGACGAGTCCAGTACATCCTGTGTTTCCTCTGAGTGCGGTCCCTCTGTTGGCTCACTCTTCTGTTTCCTGCGTGTTCTTTTTCAATCTCTTGCCATCATCCATGTCCTACTCTCTCTCCTCCACGACACATGTTCCCTAAGCGGCATCCAGGGAACCCCTGCTGCCCCACCTGTGGGCAGGCGCCAGGCCTCACCCCCACCTAGAGGAGAATGGAGACCAGGCGGGAGGCCTGGGTGCAGAGGGAGGGACCAGCCACCTCCTTGGTCAGGTAAAGAGTTGCTTTTATTTCAAGATTGTGAGCAAGGAAGGGTTCAATATTCATCTCGATGTGTTTTCCCTGCACATACAGTGGCTGTGGTTTTCACAGCATTTTGCGCGGTGGGTTTTCATAAATAACTTCTCGTTCCCATTACTCTCTTGGCAACTTCCCATTAGTTCAGAGCATGATAATGTGCGTTGCGCCGGGACATTAATTGGGTTATAGTGATAATGCATTATTCATGCAGCTCCTTCGGAAGGAGAGTGGAATTCATAAATAGCATCCATTTATTAAAAGGAGGCTGTTACACAAAACCCAACACAAAACATTTTTAAATAAAATTATTTGAGACCAAACGCTGGTCTTTCTTTTCTTCTGGGAAGAAAACATTTAGTTGCCAATCAATCCTTGTTCTTCACCCATCACTTCTAACAGGTTCTAACGTCACTACAATCTCTAATAGTAAATGCTTTCCTATCTTTTTATCTTGAATGTTTAAACCAAGTCAGTGTAACTTAATATATTATCACCTAATGTCTGATTGTAACTCAACTATGTTTCTACCTTTTCTCTTTTAAAATGAACTTTTTATTGTTGATAGTAATACAGGTATCTTCCCCTTTTACCCCCTTTTATTACCTCCCCCTTTTCCCCCCTCCCCCCTATCCCCCCCGCCCCATGTCTTCACTTCTTCACTACCTATTCTCCGTGTCCAGGGGCTGTGCATGTAAGTATATAAGTTCTCTGGTTTATCCCTGCCTTTTCCACTATGTTCAAAGTATATGTGGTCCAAGATTTTGAAGGCAGGGGTCTGATTTTTAATGGCAACTGGCAGTTAGAAACCAAAGTGTGAGCCCGGCCAGCATGCCTCAGTGGTTGAGCATCAACCTAGGAACCAGGAGGTCACAGTTCGTTTCCTGCTCAGGGTACAGGCCTGGGTTGCGGACTCAATCCCCAGTGGGGGGCGTGCAGGAGGCAGCCAATCCATGATTCTCTCTCATCATTGATGTTTCTCTCTCTCTCTCTCTCTTTCCCTCTCCCTTCCTCTCTGAAATCAATAAAAATATATTTGTTTTAAATGTTTAAAAAGAAATCGAAGCATGAAGCTCAGGAGAGACCCACAGGGGATGAACAGCGCACGTGTGGGTCCCAGTCGTAAAGGCGTGTGACATCACAGCCGCCGGAGGGCCCCGCAGCGTGCTGTAACCATCGGCCTCCAGTGTGCACTCCCCTGCGGGGACGATCGTGGCAATGGGGCTGAGAGATGCCCTTCTCTCTGTGGACGGGGAGGTCCCGTGAGGCCCCGGTGGTTCTGGGGGAGAGAGCAGCAGGCAGAGCTCAGACGTGGGCGCAGTGTGGGCGGCGGCATGGACCGCTGGCCCAGCAACTCGCCTGGGGGAGGAGGAATAGCCAAGGGCAGGGCTGTCCTCGTCCACTCAGGCGGCTGTAACAAAATGCCACAGACCGGGTGGCTCATCAAGGACAGACACTCATCCTCATCCTCATGGCTGGGAGCCCCAGGGGAGCTGCCAGGGGGTCGGGTCTGGGAGGCCCGCCCGACCCCCCCCCCCCAGAGGGCAGAGGACGGACAGCCTCCAGGCCCGTGGGGAAGGCTCGGAGAGTAGCTCTGAGCAGCGGGCGCAGCTTGCTTGAAAGTAGCATTTTCGTGGATTCCTCGAAGTGACACTTGCTGGGCAGCGAGAGTGTGGGGAGGTGGGGAGTGGGCTGGGCATTAGAGCGCGGCTGTGTGATGGACGGCGGGATCTGTGCTTGGAAGAGACCAGGGAGGTGAGAAAAACTCTCTGTGGCTGCCTCAGGGGGGCGCCCGGGAACCTTCGGACAATGGAGAGTTGGTTGTCTTCAGCTTTTTCAAAAGGGGGACAATTACAGAGAAACAGGAGGCAGGTCCCTCACGTCTAGGTAGGGAGGAAGGTGTCACTGTCCACGGCCGTTTCACCGGGGCGTCCCAGCACCTCCCTGCGCGCTCTCCAGCCCCGTGTCCTATAAAATCTCTCTCCACCGTCCTCAAGCCCCTAAGAGCCTCGGCATTCACTGCCACGGGAGCTCTCCGCACTCACTCCTTCACTCCCAGGGCAGCTCTCCGCCCTGGGCCGCTCGGATGGTGGGGTGGGAATAAAGCCGGCCTCCCCATGGGGATGGCCTGGCTTGTGGGGCGGGACCCGCTCGCTGAGAAGCAGAGGGAGGACTGCATTGCGCTGTGCTCTGTGCAGACGCGCACAGACGGGAATCACGCCCGCACCTCCGTGTCCGCCTCCCGGCTGCTCACAGCCGTTTCTCGTTCCCGCTTCTTGTCTGGGCTCTGAAATAGCCCACGTCCACGGCTAAGTACCAGGCCTCAGAGCAGCCTCTGTGCGCCAGGATTGCCTTCGGTCGTCTGGAAGCAAAACCGCCATGAACGTGTCTGTACACAGACACATAGGTGCTACGCGCACCCTTTGTACGGCCCCCGCTGAGCCACACGCACCTGCCCACGCTGTGGCAACATTTTATATCCTAATGGAGACCGGTTTGGAAACGTTAACAAATTTAAAACATTGAAGGAACTTCTAGCGCCTTTTCTTTCCTAGAAATGAGTTGAAAACCATGAAAATAGGGCACATGCCCAGGCTGCGGACTCGATCCCTAGTGGGGCACATGCAGGAGGCACCGCCAATCATGTTATGCTCTCACATCAATGTTTCTCTCCCTCCCTCTCCCTGCCTCTCGCTCTAAACACTCAATAAAAAATATTTAAAAATAAAGTAACCCATTGAAAACCATGAAAAGAGAGAGAAGCCAAAGCTGCCTCTTTAAGACATGTAGGAAAGAGGACACGGAAAGCCACCCACTGTGAGGGCAACTGACCCCCCTCCGAGTGAAGTGTGGAAAGAACATGCGTGGGAGTCACAGCCCAGGAAGTGGGGGCCTGCGCGAGGGGGGCGTGGCCCTCGGGCCTGAGGGAACACTGCTTAGAGAACCGTGGTGGCCACGGTATGTGCTCCAGGGATGTGAGTGGAGGGGCATCAGGAGGAATGAGGGGCCACCTTATGGATAATGGTCCTGGGGGGAGGAAGCCCGTGTAAAGCCGTCAGCGGGAAACAGCCCACGTGCCCATCAGCAGGGGGGGGGGGCAGGGGGGGTTGCTGTGGGACATGGACTCCAGGGAATCCTATGCAGCTTAAGAAAGAAGGGCTCTGACCCTCTGAGATGGCACAGAGGGACCTGGAGAGCATCGTGCTGAGTGACATAAGCTGGTCAGAGAAGACACGTATCCCAGGATCTCACTCATGTGGAATCTAAAGAACAAAATGAACCGGTGAACCAAACAGATCCAGAGACATGGAAGCATGGGAAGGGCTGTTGGACCTCCGAGGGGAGGCGGGGAGGGTGAGAAGAGATGAACCAATGAGCTTGTATGCAGATATGCATGACCCATGGATACAGACAATAGGGTGGGGAAGGCCTTGGGGGGGTGAGGGTGTGAGGCCGGGCTGGAGGGAGTTAATGGGGAAAAGGGGGGAAATGTGTAATATTTTCAACAATAAATATTTTTTAAAACACACAAATATGCTGTTAAATTACAGAATAAACAAACAAAACCAATCACCTGGCCCCTGAGTTAACTAGCTGGTTTTCTGGGGTTACTACTGGGACAGTGATGTCAGAGCGCCCCCTGGCAGCTGAGTGTCCACTCACCCAGGGGACTTCCTGAGACACAGGGGCAGCAAACTGCCCAGTAGACTCTGCCGGCCTCCAAGCGGTAGGAGTTGGGCAGACCCATTCTCTTCCACAAGCCATGTGACCGATGGCTGCTGTCTCCCCCTCCTCTTTCCCATCCATCAAAACTTGAAATGAAAATCCAGCCACCGCATCAGAAAGTTTCTAATGAGTTACCCAGACCCCACCCTCGGGGCACCTTCCACCTTCCATCTTCAAGCCACACTCGGCTCCTGGGACTAAAGGCTGATGGTGTGACGGATGACGCTTTGGAACATAACAGGGTAGGAAATCAGCACTGAGATGCCAGACCTAAGCCTGGGCGCCACAGGACTGTGCATCCCAGGAGGGAATGTTCTAGAACAAGTTGACTCACCTGGAAGGATAACGAGAGATGGCTCTCCTGGCCCGTGCTGAGCCGCAGATTCACCCTGACCCTTCATCCCCACAGTCCTGTGTGACTGGGACGCACCTTCCACATGCCCTGGGGGGCCCAGGCTCCCCTGAAGCTCAAGGTGTCCCGGGCCAGTGGCACCCACAGACCCTGGGCGGATAGACAATAAGGTCATGGCCCTGAAGATCCTCAAAGGAAATCACAACACGAAGACGTGAGGCTCCCAGGGGGAGAGTTCGTCCACCCGTTTGTTTTGTTCATTGGCTTCCACATGTGAGCGAGGTCCTGAGAGAGTGATCGGAAGGTCAGAGGGACCCCGAATACTGAACGGCATTCCTTATTTAGAGTGTTTACAGCAACAGAAAAGGGTGGTTAGAACATAAACAAGAAAGACAGGTGCTCAAAAGAGACTAGAAACATTTGACAAAAATATAGATTCCAGTTGAGCTATTGAAGCTAGAATCTGCTGGAGGCGGATGGGAGAGGCAGGGCCTGTGTTGCTTCCTCTGGGCCGATCATTGGTCTTTCAGCGACGGAAGGTGGACAGCTGGTTCCCGGTAAGAAAGGGCGGAGCTAGACATAATCAGCCTCACGTTCCCTGGTGAGAGTCACCTCTTCAGAAAGTTCACAATGAGCTAAACTAAAGCTCTCATGCCATTTAAGACAGAAAAGTGGGTAATGGTCTGTGGGCGAGTTTAACAACAACGGGTGGACAACACAACTGTGATGAAGACAAAACCGTGAAGTTTGGTGGGATCGCACCTGTTCCCTCTGTGAAGGCTGGGGCCTGGGTCGGCGCGTCCCCCAGTCTCCGCTCGCATCGTTCTCGCTGAAACTAAACTCGCATGTCAGAATGTTGAACGTCTTCATAAAAGCCAAGATGGCCGTGCAGACGTGCCCAGGGGCTGCTGTGGGCGCAGCGACCACGCCCTGCAAAGCCGTGAGCTGTCCCCACACTGCAGAGCCCCCACCTGGCCCACGACCCCCACCTGGACGCGCCCTCTCCAGAGAACAGTTTCGGCAGGCGCGACACAGGATGCTTAAAACATGTGATGCCTGACCATTTAAGTCAGGCGCAGACCTCTTCCCCTCCAACTGTCAAATTTAAAAAATGACCACAGCGACACAACAGCAGCCGTCCGTGTGCATGGATCGAAAGCATACCTGTTTTTTTGTCAGATCAGCAAAAAACGTATTTTCTGGTGAGATGCAGAATGTCGGGCATTGTTTATGTGCAGTGAGGTGTAAAGGTTGAACACCTCTGCTGCAGGAGTTTGTCGGGCACTGCAGGTAACCATAGCAACAACAGCAAACCTCACACACCCCGAACGAGACTCCTGCAGACCCCACACCAGGCTGAGGACAGAGTGGCCGTCGCAGGCGCACAGCCGCCCCCGCGGGCGGGCACTGGCCTGGGCAGCAGGCGCATCTCTGAGCAGAGGGTCCTGGGGCCGGTGGAGGCGAGAAAAACACCCATTGCCACGCAGCAGAGAAGCAGCAGGAAATGAAGCAGACGTGGCATTGAAACCTCGGAAACAGCCCAGGAGAGAGAAACGCCACCTTTACAGGCAGAGGGGTGAGGACGACGGCGGGTTCTCTCCCGAAATTCTGTTAGCCAGACGGTAGCTAGGTTACATTTTTTAAAATTGATCAGAGAGAGGAGGGGAGGGAGAGAGGGGGCTGAGCATTGATGTGAGAGAGAATCATGGATCATTGGCTGCCTCCTGCACGCCCCCTACTGCGGACTGAGCCGGCAACCCCAGCAGGTGCCCTGACCAGTAATCGAACCAGCGACCTTGTGGTGCACGGGGCAATGCTCAACCAACTGAGCCACACCGGCCAGGGCACTCAGTTACAAGTTTAATGTACTAAACACGTAAAAACCATTGCCCCCAAAGTCTGTGCCCAGCAATGACTGAGAAATAAATTCTTTCTCAGACAAAAAACAAAAATATTTTAAAAGGAGAGAAAAATACGTTAAACGGAGGAAGCTGGTGTCATTGCATGTAGTCCGGACGCTGTGGTCGCTGTCTTATTAGCAGCAAAACAGAGGATCAGAGCTGGGGCAAGAAACCTCGTCTACAAGAAATGTTAACGGCAGCTCTCTGGGCTGATGGACGAGCCTCCTGAAACTTGCACCTGCCCAGGGAAGTGCAGGAGCGGAGATGGACTGAATGAAAGTAAAACTAAAGTTATTATGGCTCTTGCTTTGAAATGCTCTTAAAGACCACTCTCCCGAGCCAAAAATAGCAGCGACAGCTCACGTGTGCGTGTGTGTGTGTGCGTGTGTGTGCGCGCGTGTGTGTGCATGTGTGTGCGTGTGTGTCTGTCTGTGTGTGCGTGTGTCTGTGTGTGCGTGTGTCTGTGTGTGCATGTGTGTGTCTGTGTGTGCATGTGTGTGCATGTGTGTGTCTGTGTGTGTGTGTCTGTGTGCATGTGTGTCTGTGTGTGCATGTGCGTGTGTGTCTGTGTGTGTGCGTGTGTGTGCATGTGTGTGTGTAGACGCAGAGGGTGTGAGGAGATAGTGCAAACCCTGGAAGGGAGAGGGTGAGAGTGTCATCAGAAAGTCTTGGCAGGAGGCGGGGAGAGTCCGAATAATTCACAATGGGTAGTGCAGCCCAGGCGATCCACCAAAAAAGTAAGTAAATGCAAGATGTGCCAATAGTGGGTCCCTCCAGAAGAGAGAATGGATTCAAAGCTCATGTTTAATTAAAGTAAGAAAAGGGGGAAAGAACAAGATAGATCAACAATAACGAACAATAAAAAAATGGTAGATTTTAACCCTAACCTCTGAGCGATCCCAGTGCATGAGGATGGTATAAACACGCCACTGAAATAGCGTCAGGTTGGGTCACAAAAGGACTCCATGCTGTTGCTAAGAACCCACGTTAAACGTAAGAGAGGGTGAAGGCAGCGGGGGGAGCGGGTGTCGTTGCACGCAGTCTGGAAGCTGCGGTCGCTTTCTTATTAGCAGCAAAACAGGATCAGAACCGGGGCCCATTAGAAGCCGTGGGCGCTGGCGCGGGAAGGCTCAGTTCTCCAAGAAGACAAGGTACCATCAAACCAAGGTCTCCTAGCAATGCAGCTGCCAAGGCCCTGAGGTGGCCGGGGAGCTGGACGGAGAAATAGGCGAACCCGTGAGTGTGGGGACGCGATCTCCCGTCAGGAGCCAGCGGACGCCAGGCTGTGCCATCAGGACAGGAGACAGGCCGCCAGCACGCAGCCATTCACACTCAGCCGGTGACAGGAAATGCCGCTCTGTTAGAGTCCCGGGAAGTCGTCAAGGAGACTGAGGACACTGTGGCCGGGAAACAAACCCACAATAGTTATAAGGAAAACACGTTCAAAATACGTCCTCAAACCATAATGGGGTCAAACTGAAGATCATCGGCGTTAGTATCTTAAATATCCCCAAATATTTGGGAAATAAGATCACATTTTCACATAACTTGTGGGAGAAAGAAGAGAAAAAACTCAATGACAAACAAAAAGAAGCTTGCACCAAGCACCAGTTGTGAAATAGCCCAGGATGGAGCTGAGCAGTGGTTACAGGGCTGAGGCACGGGGCCCCTAGCCAACCAGCCCAGGTGTTCCCAGGACAGAGGGGTGGGAGGGCCAGGCCTGGACCTGGAATCCCTCGGTCAGCTGCTGACATGAGCTGGAGAAGAATGGAAGATGGTGTTCCGTGTGCCTGGATTTAAAAACCAAAGAGTAACCTTTGGGTGGGTAGAGGACATGCTCAAAGGTAGATGATAGATTAGGTAGATAGATAAATAGATGATAGATTATAGATAGATAGATAGATAGATAGATGATAGATAGATAGATAGATAGATAGATAGATAGATAGATAGATAGATGATAGATTATAGATAGGTAGATAGATAGTTGATAGATGATAAATAATAGATGATAGTTGATTGATAGATAGGTAGATGATAGATAGATAGACAGATAGACATGGATGTAGTAAATTGGTGTGCGCGCACACACACATACACACACACACACACACACACAGGCTCGTGCGTCCTACCTCTGCCCATTGAAACAGCCCAGAGTCTACGGCATCGAAGCAGCCACAGGCGCACCTGACCCACCGTCTCGGTGGCGCATGGCTTTCTCCATTAAAGGAGTCGGAGTCCCTTAGAGAAAGGGCAGGCCCAGGCTGGCACAGGCAGGTCGGAAGCTGAGCTTTCAACACCTGCTGCCCAGAAAACACATCTCAGAGAACCTCGGGGACACACCCGGGAGCCCAGGACGGCCTGAGGGGGTTCCCACGGCCCGCGATGGGGAGATAGAGCATAAAATATAGTCACAGTAAGTGATTATCCCATTTGGATAAAACAGTTATAAAATAGAAGTACAATGAAATGTGAGCCCCGGTGCCCGCACTGGTATAAATGATAGTCATCTAATAAATGTGGAAGGACGAGGGGTGGAGACAATCACAGGGAAGTCTGAGATTCATGGGTGAAGGTATGAAGACAACCAGGACCTTTCCATCGTCTCAAACTACTGTTCTACAAAGTACGTGTAACGGAGGGGGGAAGTGTCCCTTTCCATGTTTCCCTCTCACCGAGCTGACACCTCCCTCACCAGGCTTGAAGCCCTCTGTCCTCGGAGATGCCTTAACTATTCAACTCCACCCGCAGGTTTCTTGCCAGAAGACACCACCTGTCACACGTGCGGAAATGTCAGGCACGTTATGCTGTGGTACAGGCTGCAAAGTTGTGTCCATTCGCCTCAGAAGCTTCAGAGACAGTGACGAGGACAAGGAAAGCCGAGGGCTTGTCCAGCCTAAGCAAGAACAGAGACGCACAGGTCGGATGCGGAGCCTGGGGCACGGGACAGGGGCAGGTGCAGCTCCCACGCTGTGAGAGACGATGGCGTGCAGAGTGGGCACGAAGAGAAACTGTGTCATATGGAAGTCACACTTCCTAATGCTGAGCGTGGCTCCCGGGTCATGGAAAGCAGGCCGTGTTCTTAGGAAGAGCGCACCGAGGGATTCCGGTAAGAAAGGGCGTGGCCCTCCCGGCTTCTTCTCAAGCGGTTCAGAAAATATGTGTGTGTATGTGTGTACGTGTGTCTGCATGTGTGTGGGTGCACATATGTATGTGTGTGTGTAAATGTGTGTGTGTGAGTGAGTATGTGTGAGTGTGTGAGAATGTGTGTATGAGAATATGTGTGTGTGAGTGTGTGAGAATGTGTGTGTGTGAGTGAGTGTGTCAGAGTGTGTGTGTGTGTGAGTGTGTGAGAATGTGTGTGTGTGAGTGTGTGTGAGAATGTGTGTATGAGAATATGTGTGTGTGCGTGTGAGAGTGTGTGAGAATGTGTGTGTGTGAGTGTGTGTGTGTGTGAGAGTGTGTGAGAATGTGTGTGTGTGAGTGTGTTTGAGTGTGTG